>LOJH01000214.1:8801-34849 GCA_001685095.1 Ellobius talpinus | reverse complement strand
CCAGTCTGGGAACAATTCATATGTACACTTCGGATGCCTGTATGACTGTGAGAATAAATGTCTGTTGTTTTAGCTTACCTGAATCTTTTTAGTATACTGCATTGCCTTTCAGAGCTAAGGCCATCAAACACCACCAATGGTAACAAAATTAAAGCAGAGATGCGCACTATTGCTGACTGTATAAACCCAGGCTCACCTCCAAGTGTTTGGCCAGCTTCCCTGGCTGCAGATGAATCTTGTGCTCATAGGACCCCAGCTTCCTCCACTTCACTTCCTGGTAATGAAGTTCAAATTGCACCTTTGCTCCAGGGGGAATGTTTACTTCGGTGTTAAAGTTCTCCATATCGAGATTTCTGCTCCTAGACGTGGGAGACCCCAACACAAGTGACCATACACATGAAGGGGTTGCAAGTTACAAAACTTAGACAGAGTTCACATCTTTCTCCTGGTTGATCACACCTGCTCAGTTGTTTGTGAGCTTGGTCCATTAGAGAAAAGGACAAGTTGGAGATAAATTTAATGAAACCAAGAATTTTAACTTTTCCCATATGGCCTATGTATTTATTTCTTTACCTTCTCATTGATTTGAGTGTCATTGGTCAAAGGACCATTGATGGGTATAATTTCTGATATAGAGGCTATGTAAACTGAAATCATCACCCTCAACTTTCAGATGATATGTGAGGCTCATCGAGGTAAGGAACCTACTCAGGATGTCCCACAAACTAGCCAGTTGTCTAGTCTATCCTAAAACACAGCTTAGGTGTCTCCAAAGGTGGTGCTTATTCTCTATATTTCATTCTGAGACTTATGTTGAGTTGGTTATATTTTGGGAGTTCTACAGAGGGACGAATGTCAGCGTTTTATAAAGCTGAATCTGTGTTTCCAAGGTAAGCCCTGCTTTGTTTTCTACTTAAATACTTTTGACTTTATTTATTATTATTATTTATTTATTTTACATTCTGATTGCAGTTTCCCCTCCCTCCTCTCCTCAAAGTTGCTCCTCCCACCACCCCTCCCCCCATCCATTCCTCCTTTGTTTCTATTCAGAAAAGGGCAGGCCTCTCATGGATATCAGACATGGCATATCAAATTGTAGTAAGACTAAATACCTCCCCATGTATTAAGACTGGGCAAGGCAACCCAGTATGATGAATAGGGTCCCAAAAGTCAATAAAAGAATCAGAGAATACTCTTGCTCCCCCTATTTGGAGACCCACAAGAAGACGATGCTACACAACTGTAACTTATATGCAGAGGGCCTAGGTCAGTCCCATGCAGGCTCCCTGGTTGTTGGTTCAGTCTCTGTGAGCTCCTATGAGTACAGTTGATTCTGTGGGTTTTCTTGGGATGTAAATCACTCTCAAGTCTAGTATGACTTCTTTTGACGTGCTTGCTTTGAGTTTTAAAGAGGAAGCAGCAAGATTTTCCAGTGAGGTTGAATCCAGCATCAAGACTAGCAATGAATGGTGTGTATGTGTGTGTGTTCCTGTGTGTGTATGATTTTTTTTGGATACAAGATCTCATTGTGTATCCCTGCCTAACTTGGAAGTCACTATGTAGACCAGAATGATGAACTCACAGAGACCCACCTGCCTCTGCCTCTGGAGTTCTGGGATTAAAGATGCGTGGCCCCATACCTGGGTGGATGGTTTTTAAAATTAAATATTAAACTAGTGGAGGTAGGACTGTGCATAATTAGCCAATTTGGGGTCCGGGAAGTCGTATGAGATATTCAGTAGTGAAAGAAAAAGCTGAATATGCCTGCTACAAGCTTTCTAGGTAGAACACACCGAAAGAAGTCATGTTATACAAGGAGGGGATGTTAAATTCCAGGTTTCCCGATATTTATCTAGTGCCCAGAAAAGATGCTGCTCCAAAGCTGTCTGTGGAATGAACAAGTGAATGGCATCTGAGTGATAATGAGCTTAGAAGGAAAGCTGGGTGTGGTGGTGCACGACTGTGATCCCAGAGCTTAGAAGGTTGAGACAGGAGGAGTCTGAGTCTGAGGCCAAGCTGGGCTACACACGTAGAACTGGCTTTAAGAAAACAATGTAAGAAAGATGGCGCAAAGATTCGCAAAGGTCCAAGGATGATTGACACACAGCGGTACTAGAGATAACCCCTCTGCTTGTTTTTTTCTCTCTCTCTCTCGCTCTCTCTCTCTTTCCTACACATGGCTGAATTCTGTGAGTCTGGTTGGGCTCAGCTGAACTATTAGTCTCCCCAGAGCATTTTATGGATCTCTCCACAGAAGGGCACACTAGGTAGTCAGATCCCCTTGGGTTGATTAGCACTCGCTCACTATAGCCACATGGTGGCCACTGCTTCCTGTCTGCGTGCTGTGTGACTGCCAGTGCTTGTCTTTATGCTGCTTCTCATAGAACTGGGTGCAGAGTTGACATCCAATGTATTTTGCTAATGAAAAAGAGCCACATGAATGAAATGAAGGGCACTTCTACTACAGGCAAGTTTTGTGATAGAGAAGAGGAGGCAAAGAGGAAGAAACATGGCAGAATTTAGCAGAAGATGAGGTTTGTGTATGAGGAGTAAAGGAAGAGTGTATATTTACTCCGACATACAGATGCCTGATGCCTCTTGTAGCCAGAAGAGGGCATCATGTCCCCTGGAGATGGAGTTACAGGGAATCAGGGAATTGTGAGCCACTCATTGTGAACGTTGAGAATCAAACTCGGGTCTCTAGAAGAGCAGCAAGTGCTCCTAACCTCCGATTCATCCTCCAGCCCTTCAGGTATTGTTCTTTAGTAAAGCCATCCACTCACCAGGTAAGGTCTTTCATTGACTTAGATCTTAGCAATTGGGATAGGGTGGCTGGCTAGTGAGCCATAGGAGTCAACCTGCCTCTGCCTCCCTTGCACTGGGATTGCAAGTGTGTGTCATTCCTTCTTCTTTTTTATAGAGGTTCCAGGGGCTTGAACTCAAGTTTTTGTGTTTGTAAGGCAAGAACTTTATTAACTATGCTCTTTCCTCTGGTCCCAAAGGTGGGTCACATATAAGATACAAAAGAGAAATACAACAGAATTTATGATTTGTGATTAATGCTTTAAATGCCATATCCCATAAAAATAAAGCAGAATAAATCATTAAAAATAAGTTCCAAGGCTTTTCTTTGGATATGTTCTATTTTATATATGTTAATGTTTTACCTGTATGTGAGTCTGCATACCATGAGTGTATAGTGCCTTTGCAGACCAGAAGAGAGAGTTGGATCCCATAGACCTGGAGGGATTTTTTTATTTTTAAATATTTTTTATTGATTTTTATTGAGCTCTACATTTATCTCTGCTCCCCTCCCTGTGTCTCCCCTACCCTTCTACCCTCTTCCATGGCCCCTATGCTCCCAATTTACTCAGGAGATCATGTCTTTTTCTACTACCCATGTCGATTAGAACCATGTATGTCTCTCTTAGAGTCCTCATTGTTTAGACCTGGAGTTTTTAATGGTTATGGGTGGTCATGTGGGTGCTGAGACTCAAACCTGGGTTCTCTGGAAGAGCATCCAGTGCTCTTATCCCTAGGCCCCTGTTTATATTTTTTTAACAAGATCACTAATAAAGTATTTTTATAGTTCACATCTCTGAACTTTTGGGGGGTATAAGGTGTTTATTTAAAGATCCATTTACTCACAAGTCATATAAAAACATATATAAAAACAATCTATGCAAAACTTCCAAACTTCACTGACAGAAAACATTGAGACACCAAATTCTATTATCACACTAGGAGTTGGCCAATTTCCTAGGCTCTGAGGCGCACTGGAGCCTGGTGTGCCCTGGGAGGAATAGGACAGGAGGAAGGAGATTCGGAGGCAAGATGGCGAGCTCTGATTCTTAGCCCTTACCTCACCCATCCGGCCGTCTTGCCTTTTGCTCTTGCCTGTGAATAAAGAGCTCGGCCCACAGTTTTCTCCCTGATGGTGCTTGTAAATGTCATACCATTCACAGTCCTAGAACAGATGGAAGTCAACAGTGGGCCACATTAGTAGTCTTAGGGAAGCTAACAATGAACAAGCCATCAGTTAGACTTCACAAATGAGGGCAATGATCATTCTGAACTTGCAGGAAACAAGAAGAGTGACCTTGGATAACGTATAGACAGAGCTCTCTGACTGTGATTTGAGAGAAGTTAAATTGGGTTCCAGTCCCCAGATTTCTCTCATGTGCTACTATGTGCTTAAACTTTTCCATATTCAAATCAAAGCAAAGGGGTGTGGATGTGCCCTTTGCATGTGGCAAGTGCTGGGAGAGGTGGCTGAATTTTCATTTCTTTTGTCAGACCATTTTTTGGAGAGTTAAAAATTAAACATAGTCTGGTGCAAAAGAATGCAGGTGTCCCACCAAAATTAGTAGATTGAATTCTCCCTCCTGGTGCAGTGGTTTTAGAAAGTGGAGACTTTAGTAAGTAATTAGGTCATGAGAGAGGAGCCCTCACAAGTAGGATGAGTGTCATTACAAAAGAAGTCCAAACTCTCTTTGTCCTTCCCACCATGTGAAGGCTGATTAAAAAAAAAAAAAACATCGAGGAACCAGAAAGTGAGATTGCACCAGACACTGAATCTTGATCTTGGATTTTTCAGGCTCCCGAACTGTAAAATAGTATTTTTGTTGTTGTTCACATACACCCAGCCTGTAATACTTAGTTTTGGCAGCACCAACCAATTATGACAGGGTGTAATGTTGTCCTGGAAGGATAGAAAAGAACGCGGAAAGATGGAGGAGAGCCCAGGTGAATACCCCTAAAAGTTTCTGTTTATTTCCCTTGGGAAGTCCCTGCTTTCTTTTTGTGTCTTTGCCTCTATCCATCTTACTCAGTTGGCTTATACTCAGTTCTCACCAAGTAATGGTGTTTGGAGGAATAGAATTCTATAATTTTAGCTTAATGGTCCTTAAATGGGATCGCCTCACTGAAGAAAATGTTTAGAAGTAGGTGGAGAAGTTTCTGGTGGCCATGGTGACTGACAAGTGTCACTGGCGCTTATGGAAAATCACCAGAATGCTAGATATGACCTAACACGGGGGATGACGTCTCTGAAGAGTTTTTCTTCCCAAGTGCCAATAAGTATACAGGTTGGAGAAACATTTCAAAGCTTTATCTTTCAAGTGTCAGAAATTAGACACAAGGAGACAAGTGACTTACTCAAAGCTGGTCAGACAGGAATGAAAACCAAGTCCGGTATCCAGACTCAGTGTTGAACACGTCTCAGAGACACAGTCATCTTCCCCAGTGATACTTTGGGGATCTTTTTTTAAAGATATATTTATTTATGTATACTGTATTCTGCCTGCATGTATGCCTGCACACCAGAAGAGGGCACCAGATCTCATTACAGATAGTTGTGAGCCACCGTGTGGTTCCTGGGAATTGAACTTAATCTCTGGAAGAGTAGTTAGTGCTCTTAATCTCTGAGCCATCTCTCCAGCTCCACATTTGGGATCTTGATTAAAGGTAGAACAATATTTTGGCTGATCCTGAGGTTTAAATAACCCATTCTGTCTTATACAGTCTATAAAGTCAACCCAAGTAAAGGCAGCCCAAAATAAATGCACGTTTCATGGTGTTGTCTTTTGTTACCTTAAGAAGGGATGAGAGAAAATGAATGAATTAAAACTGAATCCCAAACACCTAGAATAAGCCCTAATTTTGTGCTTTAATCATAAAAATTTATTGAAATAGTTTAAAATGCCATTTATGTTCATGGTGCCACACAGCAGCACTATAGAAAACTTACTCTTCCCTTTTACTTTCTAGGAAGAACTAACTGAAATTGTCCTAGAAGCCAGGCATGGTAGCACATGCCATTAATGCCAGCACTTGGAAACAGAGATGGGTGAAGGCAGGATGAGATTTATAGAGATACTCTACCAAAAATGTAAAATTTAAAGGTAATTTAAAATATGCCAGTCTGCATATTACTTTTTCACATATTTAATTTTTTTCCACTTTGGAAAACATAGTTAACACAGGAAGTGTTGAGATGGCTCAGTGGTGAAAGCACCAAGTCTGACAACCTGAGTTTGATTCCTAAGATGCACATAGTAGAAGAGAGCTGACTCCCACAAGTTGTCCTCTGACACTCATGAATTTGCAGAGTCATGGACATGTGCACACATGCACACACACACACATAGACATGTGCACACACTCACTCACTCACACATACACTCACATAGACATGCATGTGCACACACTCACTCACATGCACGCACACACAAACACACACACACTCACATAGACATGTGTGCACACACTCACTCACATATACACACAGACATGCATGCACACACAAACACACACACTCACATAGACATGTGTGCACACACACAGACATGCACTCACATAGACATGCATGCACACACACTCACACACACTCACTCACACACACACTCACACACATACTCACACACATTCACATAGACATACATGCGCACACATTCACACACACATGAACACACAGTGAATAATAAAATTAAAAAATTCAATAAAAGGCTATATAGTTAACATGATCTACAGGTTGTTGTTTTGTTTTGTTTTTTTGAGACAGGGTTTCAAAAAACCTGGAACTCACTCTGTTGTTCAGGCTGGCCTTGAACTCACAGAAATCTGCTTGCCTCTGCCTCTGGGATTAAAGGCAAATCTATAGTTCTTATCACTCAAAACACTTGCAAACTTACCCCCCTTTATTTTATTCATTGACAAATACCATTGATTGTCTAGGTGTATGAAAGAAAAAAGCAAATGAGAAGTAATCCAACCTAAGGTCTTAATTAAGAAAAAAATCTGAGGTTGTATATAGAGCAATGTACTATGTTCTAGGCAGTCTAAGAGAGACATTGACCAACGAGAACACTGTGGGGATGGCCACATGGATTTCCAGGTGACTGACAACCATTCCAACCATTCACAGGAACATTATTTAGTTTTAACATCCAAATGCTCCAAATGGATAATGGACTTAGCTGTGAATAGTAGCAGAGTAGTAAAGTCATTTTATTAAGAAAAAATTCAAAATTATAAAATTACCAAGAGGATAGTATGAGGTCACCATGAAAGTATCACTGGCATTCCTTATGACTGTCAGGCTAATCTTAGTTCATCCTTACTCACTTGCTTCCCACCTCAATTATTGGGAAGCCAATCTCAGACCTCATATCATTTCACCCATAATCACTTCAATATCCACTTTGTAGTAGAGCTTTAAAGCTTCTATGTGAGTAACAGGGTCATTGGGTAGAAAATGGAAACATTTTAAATGAAGCATAAGAAATAACTCTAACAGAGCTGTCAACCATTGAGTTGATTGCCCCGGGAAGCAGTGGGTTTATGATTAAAAGTCAAATCTAGCCTTTATAACCCGCTCGTTAGAGATGTCATAGAGAAATCCAAACGCTGGATATGAGCCTGGGTTTAATTGATCGTTCTCAACTCCTTCCTCCCAAAGAAATGTGTCTTATACAGCGCTGTCCTATTACAAATACACTCAAGTGGCTTCCTGTAAGATTCATGTGTTTCTCTCTCAAAGGAATCACATACGAATATAAGTAGAAAGTGGCTACCATAGGGAAAGCCTTACATCTGCTTCAGTGTGTGCTAGAGGGTCCTGAGGATGGCACTGTCACTAAAGTGCTTGCTGTACAAATATGAGTTCAGTACTCTGCACCTACATAAAGACTGGGCGTGGTGACACACACTTGTCATCCCAGCACTGGTGATACAAAAACCCGTGGGTTCCTGGAGCTTGCTGGTCAGTTAGGCTAGCCTACTTGGTGAGTTCCAGGCCAGTGAGGAATCTTGCCTCAAATAAAAGGACAGTGCTAGAAGCAAGGCACCCAAGGTTGGCCTCTGCCCACCACACATGAACATGCATGTGCAATTCCATACACACATATACCACATGCACACATGAAGGCAGCCCATTCCATAGTACCCCAAAGTTGGGCCATAGCTCTGAGTGTAAGAACCACCAGAGCCATGCACCCCTAAGGTCCATTACAGCAGAAGGGCTTTTGATGCCAAGACAGAGAAGCATCTGATCCCTGGTTCTACATAGGTGTTACTCACATGGTGAAGTTGGAGATAAACGCTCCTTTGGGGATCTGAACATCAAACACGACATTTTGGGACTGTGGGGAATTATTCACCAGTTTGCTCTGGATCATAGTGGTGGCCATCCGAGAGGTAATAGTGGATTGGACTTTGTAGCTATAAAGAGTTACTTGATCAACATCATCCTGAAATTGGCAAGAACATATAACTGTAGTAATAAAGCCTCACATGGAATGCACATACATGTGCTCTTCCGAGTGCTCTATTTTACTTGATATGAACAATTCTAGGGTAGTAGATAAATGCACAGCTCAGGCATCATTAAGCAATCTTCTAACTCCTTGAAATACTCACAGAAAGAGATGAGCCATTGTTGTGATGTGTCTCCTCCTGTCTCTTCTTTCCCTATCTCTCCCTATCTTTTTCCCCCGCCTTCTTCCTTTCACGCTTCTTTCCCTTATTTCCACCACCTTAGAATCTGAGCAGAAAATGGATGCGGGAAGCAAGATGGACAGAAAGAACTCAGGAAATAATTTTTAAGGCAGAATGCAATTAGTAAGAAGAGGTGGGGCTCTGACTGCGTCTTCAGCATGAAATGCAAGCAGGGCTGCTGTTGAGTGAGTTATATGCGCAACCCCCAAACTCCACATTGCTAGCTGTTTCCTTCAGTCTCATTCATTTCTATTACACCCTCCACCCATGCTTCTTTACCTGTGTCCAAACAAGCTAAGGGAACACTGAGGCTGCGCGCAGTGAATGCAATTGTCCTGCACTGGGCATTTTGATTTAATTATTTGTTTAATAATACCTTGGACCTCCTTTTCCCTCCTCTATGGTGAAAGTAGCCCCAGTTTAAGTAAACAAAACAAAACAGTGGTGATCACAGGCCAGGTATAAACAATATCTCCTTTAGGATGTTACTGAGAGCTGCAAGCTCATCAGACCTGTGGCAATGTGTGACCTGTTAGATTTTGCTCTTTCTTCCCCCAAGATTTGCCTACATCACTACTGGGTCTCATCCCTCAGATTTTGTTTTCCAAGATTGATGATTTCAACTCGTTAACCCCAAGCCTACTTCAAGCTAAGATAAAATCCAGGCTGACTTATTTACCCTTCCCCTGCTCAGGGGGGAAGCTCTCGGTTCAGAAAAGGAAGCCAACTCAAACCGCTTCCTTTGGGTGTTCTCTTGTGACAAGAAAGTCCACCCTGGACCTCACAGGAACTTGAGCCATGCTGCCTGAGAGTGGTTTCCATAGCCACTCTTTGACTTGCCACGGCTGTCAGACATCATAGTTTTAAATCAAAGGTATTAAGTCAGGATTAAATACATATTGTTGGGCGAAAGCTATCTCATTAGTAAAACATGATTAGATGAGAAAGCCATTTCAGCCCTCAGTTTCACATGCCCGGTCTGCAAGCCCTGCACTCGTCAGAGCTGAGCTTCAGAGGTATTTCCAAACAAAGTTAGGCAAGGCAAAGGTTCAAAAGTCAGGTCAATACTTCCAGGGACAGAGACAAAGGAGACACCTAGATTGATTTACAGGTAATAACTAACAGAAAAATCGCCCACACACCAATCCATGACACAACGGAAGCTAACTTACCGTCTTCTCCCCTGACTCTTCAGGAAGGCTTCTCTGTGGGAGGAAGTCAGAGAGACAATCATTCTTCAGCGACTCGAGGTTTACTACCTCAAGGCCAAACCCCATGCTCTCAGTCAGAGAATTATGTTCCTTCCTTACCATGGTATAAGTCATTCACTGGCCTCAAGATGTAAATATGTAGTATGGAAAATGATTTTTCCACCGGTGAGCTACTCTGAGCCACATTCTCAGACATTTTTGTTGGGATATATGCTGCTCTATGAGGGTCAGGTCAAAGCTTTGGGAGAACTTTCTCCATGAGCTTTTCTGACCCTCCAGTTAGCTTCCTTTACCGTTTATGTAGCACGATACACTTGCCATTCAGAGCACTTACCTTGCTCATAACGATCGGGCTATGTGTGGAAGTGGTTAAGGTCTGCCTCTTTCTTTTAGACTAAGCTACATGGGAGCAGTGACTTCAATGTGTTTCCTACACTGTTAGTCCTGGAACCACCCACAGTGAATGATACCTTGAAGATTCTATGCCTTCAATTACCCTCTGTGTTAGAAGACTAGCCACATGAGTAGAGGTCCCATGGGCACAGACAAAGGGCCCCCCTTACCTTTGAAAGGTAAGCAGTTTAAGAGTTATGGGTAAACTAATGTCTGAGGCTTAGAAAGTAAGTCAGTTGCTATATATGAGCTAATTTGGGGTGGGCTGATATTTTAGCAGGTGCTGTGTGGCACAATCAAGGATTGCCTTTTGAGGTTTTTGTTTATTTGTCTTTGAGACTCTCTGTAGACCAAACTGTCCTAGAGTTTATCATGCAGCTCAAGCTGGCCTCAACTTTGTAGCAACCCTTTTGCCCCAGCCTCCAGAGCACTGTAATTATGTGACCTACCATACCCAACTCTGTTAGAGTTTTGATACGGGGTTTAATAACTAAATTTTCTCTCCTCAGGCTAGAGAAAAACCCTGACACAGGTCCTGCCTATTGGGTTTTTAATATTATTGATCTGTAAAAAGTTGGACTTTAGAAAGTCAAACATTCATACCCAGACAAAACCAGTCATTTCTCAGTTTAGTGTTATTTCCGTAAATACCTCCTTTCTCAGTGTGTGGGCTCTTGATGGGAGAAGCCAAACCCTTGCTGGCATGGCAGAGCACCCCCTCCCCATGAATTAGGAGATTTTCTGTGTCTCCTTGGCAGCTTCCAGGATATGGCCTCAAGCCTGTCTAGTTCTCTGGACCAAAGTTCTCTCCCTTTGACTAAATGGCCAGAGGAAAGAGGATGTGTGGCTTTACTGGGTATTCTTTATAGGTAGAAACTTCTGGAAAACAATGTGAAAGTCTCTTTGTACCTCAGCTTGACAACATTCCACAAGAGTACAACAATACTGGCCTATTCTCTGTTAGAAAAACACCCAAATTATTGATAAAACAGAGTCATCTTTGACTTCTACTCTCATCATGATCTCTTTCACTTATTTTTGCCATTTGAGTTTACTGTACCTGATATCTTCCATTCTCTTGCACAAATGGAAATTTGCCTGGGGCCAGTTTCACAAGATCATCGTATTCTGCAAACTTAAAAGACAGTTTAACATGTTCATATCTTTTAAAAATCATCTACAGGAAAAGAAGCAGCCTACACTCATTACATTATTTTATATTTTTCCTCTGTCCTTGGACTGTCTTATTTTTAATATAATAATTTCTTCAATATATACATTTCCTAGTTAGGTCTCAGAAATAAGTAAATGGAAATGAACTATGTCAAATTTGTTGGGTATAAGAATTCAATTTTGAGCATGCCTGAAGATGGAAGGACAGACAACGTAATCTAATGATAAAAGATGCCTGCATAAAGCACTTGGATGGAGTAAGGGGACGTCAATCACACGAGACTGGACAGATGCAGGTATGAAAAGAAGGGGCTGCCTAGAAATTACTGAAAAGCACAAACGTATCTGGGTGTTTTAGCTTCAGTCTGAGATTTCTGACACGCTCTTGTGGTTTTCAGAGCATTGGAAAATATGAGAGTTTCTAAGCAGAGTGATTTTCTCCTCCTGAAAACACACTATTTTTTTTCCTCTGCTATTTTTGTGTGCAGTTCACTCCCTGGCATTTTCTGGAATAATCCTGTAGTAATACATTTTTTCTCTGCCAGCACAGAAGTAGCTGATATTGTGTGATATTTAAAATGGCTCAGTTCAAGATCTCTCCTACACTGGGGTGGCAGAAGGTCTCAAGAGGAGACCTGAAACCCCTGGGCGTCGTTCCTGCGTTTTTCCAGTTGTCTTACCATATTCTTTTATCAGAATATTTAAAGGGTGCTTATTACAAAAATAATTGTTTGCTTAGGTATAAAAGCCAATGCTGCTTTGAGAATGGCTGAGTAAAAGAGTAACAACAGTCTTTCTATATAATAATACCAACAATGACTAAGTAGTACTAGTTCATGTGCCGTGCCTGGTAGTTTATGTACATCTCTTAATTCTCAGGGCAACCCTTTGGCATAGGTCTGTTGTTACACACATTTTTATATAAAAAGTGAGCATTTATGCTACACCGGGATATCTGACCACTGAACATGACTTAAATTTCATGCAAAAACCTGATAATGTCTTAAGAGGTAACTACATCTCATGATTATAAAGTCTGATGAATGTTCCCCTCAGTTTATGTTCTACACAGAACAAGTTCACTGAATATAAACAACATTCAGCTTTTTGCAGCCCATTTGTAAAGGCCAATAGCTAGGAGTCCCATAGAAGTACTTACTTCAGAGTACCCGTTTATGGGGATTTCGAAGGCTTGTTTCTCCAGAAGAAATAGCCAGATGAGAATGCCTGCGAGTCGCTGCATTTTGCTGGACAGCTATACCAAGCTCTCCAGAGCAGATGGTCTGGGGAGAATCCCCCTCCCCCTGAATCAAGAGCACAACAACTTGATGCTGTTCGTTTTAAAAAGAAGAAAAAAAAGAAAGCGCTCTAACTTTGCTCAAATTCAGGACAAATATTTGCTCTGGAGCTCAAACTTGAGCTGTGGGGGTTATTTAAACAGCAAAGCCAGGGGGCAATCCCTGGGCTGTAGGAATGAGTCAGGGTCAGGCCCCGGGTTAGACAGTTGCACACCTCTCCCTTGATTTTAGTTTATCTTAAAAATCAAAGACACCTGAAGATAATTCTCAGCCTTTTTAAAGGTCCAAGGACTTGCACTAAGGGATAAACCCAGAAAGAAGAGCTAAACTGACAATGTCTTGAGATAAAAATCATTTCATTTAAATGAGAGCAGGAAGGCTGGAGAGACGGCTTGGAGGTTAAGAGCACTTCCTGTTCTTGCAGAGAACCCAGGTTTGATTCCCAGCACACACATGGTGGCACATATACAAACATGCAAGCAAAATACTCAGACACATAAAATAAATAAGCCTGAAAAAAACCAAAAGAGAGCAAGAGACATTTAGAAAAAGCAAGAGAAGAAATATAGTGATTTTTCTGGGGTGAGAATTCACGATTCCCGTTTCCCCCCTCTCATTTTGATAACTGAGTACTTGCTGCACATGACAATCAGGGGAAGGATGCCGGGTTATCCTTCTTCAGGGAAGACACAAATCAACTGAAGTGTTCCCTCCTGCCCTTCACCTCTGTTGGCTTAGTGGTTCCATCATTCTGGTGACACATGCAGTGAAAATACCAACTATGAATTATAAAATTGTGACTGTGCTATTACAACACCAATACAAAGTTCTGGGAAATGATTTAGAGCAAACTGTGCGAAAAATCTAGACCTATGAAAGATGAACAACAAGTATATGACAAATAAAGGAGAAATGCTAAGCAAATAGCTAAGACAGTTAATGAATTAGTTTATATACTGTAAACATTAGTGGAGGCTTTATTGTGTGTATTGGGTACCAAATACATAAAAGAAAGCATGGGGGGCTGGAGAGATGGCTCAGCGGTTAAGATCACTGACTGCTCTTCCAAAGGTCCTGAGTTCAATTCCCAGCAATGACAGGGTTGCTCAAAGCCATGTGTAATGAGATCTGGTGCCCTCTTCTGGCTTGCAGGTATAGACACAGGCAGAACACTGTATACATATTAAATAAATGAATCTTTAAAAAAAAGAAAGAAAGCATGGGAATCGTCCTGGAATCGCCCATTGTAATAGTGGAGGAGGATGGAAAGCACACTAGAATGGGGAACAAACTAGAAGGCCAAGTCCAGTGCAAAGTTGGGACCCACTGACTGGAGGAGAGCAGACCCTCCACAGAGAAGATGGGGCTTTATCAGCTGGGTCTACAAAAACGGGAGTGATTGCTCCTGGCTCACTGGAGGCATACTCGCTCCATGCACAGGATGAGCATGACCCAAGGACGTGGAAATACATCAATATGGCAGGAGATGGAGGGAAAAAAGAGGGAGCAGGCAGATGAGACCACATGCATCAGGCCAGGGGAGTCTGAATTCTGTGCTCCAGGAAGTGATAACTCAATGGATTAGGAGGGGAGAAGATGATATCCCTTCTTAAAATGATCACTTTGGGTGCAGCTCAGATGATGAAATTAGCAAGTCACGAATTCAAGGACCTGCTTCAGAGACTGACTCTCTTGTTGAGATGGCATGAAGTCCTAGGCTAAGGGAAAGGCAGCGGGGATAGCTTGAGATGATGGGTTGGCTCATGAAATATTCTCTTAAAACTCTAAATGTTAATGTGAAATGACAGGTACGCACTTTTCCCAAGCATTCACTTTTGACATGTAGATGCGTATTGCTAATTACTGATAACCAATACAAACGCTGTGCTGAATAATGAGGCCATGTGTTGACCGCTGAAGAGCTTACATAGACGGACAAATAACCAAGACATCATGGTGACTAGAGTATTTTCCATGTGGTGGACTTAAACCCACCTTATGCCTTTTTCTTTGCAATAGTAGTTACGAGTCCGTCTTCCTAGGTCATACCTGCTCCTGCCACTTGCTCGTTGTGGAAGAAGCATCATCTCCCATTGCTGTAGATTAAATTGTGTCCTTCACAAATCCACATGCCTTCACACCTACTGTAGATGCGTTTAGAGTAAAGAAGCAATTATGGTAAACTCTGTTAGAAGAGTGAGGACCCAGTTCCAGTAGGAGTAGTGTCATTATAAGTCTCCCTCTGAAGATTCAACAAGAAAGCAGCCATGCACAGATCAAGAAGGTACCCTCATGGAAAGCAATTGAATGGTACCTTGATCTTCGATATCTATCCTTCAGAACTTTAAGAAGTAAATTTTTATTATTCGATCTGCTCAGCTTGTAGTATTTTTAAATTATAATTGCTTGAGCTGGGACACTAACCTCCTCTATATCATAGACTTTTGGAGCATTAAATATAATCATGTGTTTAGAATACTTGGCACTGGGGTTCGAGAGGGGCTCACTCAGTGGCTAAGAGCACTTGGGGGCTCTTTCAGAGGACCTGAGTTGATTCTTAGCATCCGCAGCAAGCTACTCACAACCAGTTTCAGTGGGATCCAACCCATTCAATCTCTGTGGATATTTGCACTCTCTTTCACATATACCTGCCCCACACATAATTAAAACTAATAAAAGTAAATAAATAAAAATCTTGGCAAATGCTAAATGCTCAATAAGTAACATTTACAAATTGTGTTTCTACAAAGGAATGCAGATTTTGGTGTGAAAACATTTGGACATACAGAAATAGAGCTTAGTAATCATGATCTCTTCTTATCCACAAAACTTCTCTATTCTATATTAGTGAGAGTAAACCTTAGCTCAGCGCCTGGCAGTCTTTTCCTGCACATTGTGCAGAGAGAATAAAGACTTGTTCAAGTTATTTTTTAATCATAGATTATTTTGTTATATTGCTGCCCTTCTTTCCTTTTTTGTTTCTTCTAAACAGGTAAACCATGCATAGACACTTCATATCTCTTTGATTTTGCACATTGGTGAGCATATGACTTTATTCCCCCACTGTAGAACAGGGAGACCTGTACAATGAAGAAGACATTTTATGTATCATTCACCTAACATAATTTTATTTTCCTTGTTCCAAAATACAGACCCTTGGATGCAGATTATAATTAAGCAACTCATGCTCTGAGGAGAATTATCATCATAATTCAGGAGGTTGTCCTGAATAGGGTCAAGAACTCCAAGCCTATGGTGGTGTCTGGTAGCTCCCTGACCATTTAAAACCTGACTCTCATGAAATATGAGTGACATTTATCTCTATTTCTCTAATTAGTTTTCTCTTAAGCCCGGGAAATTACACAACAGTGTATCTGCTGGGAAATTCAAGTCCAGCAGGAGAAAGAACATTGATCTTCCCTCCCCCATCTAGGATGGGACAGGTGAGTTCATATCCAGTCCTTGTGGGAAAGACATTCTCCACTGAGAAAATGATTTGTGCCAAGTTGGGCCCAATGGCACATTTCCCATAAATAATTATGATTTTTCAATATTCTAGTCCCTCTCATCCATCATCTCTTCTTCACTGACTTTAAATTGATATTTAGCATTATCTCAAAAGAAACCACATTCGGGGCAGCCTGGGTCCCTTTTCCCTTTTCCTGCTGCCAGCTTGTCTCCAAATGCCAAAGTCTCCAGGAAAAACAGCCTGTTTGCTCTCTCTTTATGTTTGGAAGTGTCTTGATTCTAACCAGGAAGGGCATGTGTGTTTAGGTCACTGGGTCCTAAACCTGTGACCCTTCCCCTCACCTTCCAGGCCCAGGCAGTGTTAGTGCAGTGAACTGAAGCTATCCACTGTTGCAAGTGTTCATGATTTACAAGATAAAAATCAATATTATAAAGACCACGAGAACATTCACTTTTACATGTATGGAAATCAACAGTAAATTCGCAGGAAAAAATCACACTAATTCATGACATTTGAAGTAATAACTGAGTGAGTACTCATTGAGAGTTCTGAGAAACATCAGAGAGAAACTTAACAGAGAAATAAGAGAACTAACAGATGTCATGACTCAAATGGACTTAACAGACATCTACAGAACATTTCACCCCAACACAAAAGAATATACCTTCTTCTTAACACCTCATGGAACCTTCTCTAAAACTGACTACATACTTGGCCACAAAGTAACCCTCAACAGATATAAAAAAATTGGAATAACCCCTGTATCTTACCAAATCACCATGGCTTAAAGTTAGAACAACACTAATTGGAGAAATGTCAATAAATCTGGAAGTTGTCACTGAATGTGTTGTTGTGGTTCAGTGACAACTGTGTCCTTATAAAAAGCTCAGCTCTCATCCTATCTGACATATAGATAGATGATGATTGATAGACAGACAGATGGATAGATAGATGATAGATGGGATGGATAGATAGATAGATAGATAGACAGACAGACAGGCAGACAGGTAGATAGACAGGCAGACAGAACACATGTATATATAGGAATACTTGCCTGTGCATGCTTGTGTGGAGACCAGAGTTTGCTATCCATTATCTTCGTCAGTTGCTACCCACCTTATTTCTTGAAACAATATTTCTCACTGAACCTGGAGCTCACCATTTTGACTAGACTAGCTGGCTTGGCTCTACCTGCTTCTGTCACCTTAATACTAGGGTGACAGTCATGACTGTTACATGGCTTTTATATGAGTGCCAGGGATTGAATACAAGCCCTTTGCTTGTGCAGCAATCACTTTCCCATTGAGCCTCTCCCCAGCCCAAGGATACGTTTTGAAGTCCTAAGCTGAAGTTGATTTCCAAGTATCAATTTGGCTCTTCCCTCCTCATTCACGAGGTCTAATGGTGCACAGCACGGAGAAGGTCTGTTTCTACACAAAGATGGGCTCTGACCACTTCCTTCTCATAGTGAAGCCAAAGCATTTTGTTAGAGATTCTTAAAGGATTAACTGTTTGCCTTTTAAAGCTGCTGTTTTACTACTTGGCTACATCTTCTCCCTTACATTAGATACAGGGATACATTAGTGTCATCTTGATGCACAATATGAAAGTGTTTTGGAAGAAAAATAGTTGGAACAAAATATCTACCATGTGAATAAAATATGACACAGAGACTGCAGAGCTGGAGCTCGCGTTAGTTCCTGAGCCAATCAGACTTTTGCTTTTGAGTCATCTTCTGTCCTGTGCTTCCTGTTTTCAAAGTTGAAGTTCATACCAACTGCCACAGTAGGGATAACGAGTCTGGGGGTGCAGAGCAATCAGCCACTATAAGTCAATCACAATACAGCAGGCTTAGGGGTTCTTCCTGGGGTGTCTGGATGTTTCTGGAAAAGTAGGGAGCATATCTAGAAGCTGAATCATCCTAAGATCTGGTATTAGTATCAATCTCTGGTCAAGAGATTGTTGTGTTTACTGTGTTATGTCAGGCAGGTCTCTCTCCAAGGTGTAAAAAGTGTAAGGAGTATACTTGGATGTCTGGGACATGGGGATAGTAGAGTTCATTCGAGTGGATCCTCTAAAAGGTGATGAAGTGCAACTCAAAGTGATTGTCATTTGGCCAGAGCCATTGTAGGCAGCAAATAGAGAAGGACCAGAATGAAGGGCCCAGTACAGTGGTGGCAGCAGGTCTGAACATGCAGTCTGGTTCCAGGTCCTCATTACCCATCCCATGGGCAGCCTGCCTCTCTGATTCACTAGTACCTTCATGCTGGGGCAATATTTGCCAAGGTGTATAGGTAAAAGCCCAGAGGCCTCAACCCTATACAAAGAACTATAGGCAACCAAAGAAAGCTGGCAGGAAAACTGGGAGTGGGAGATATAGCCTTCGCCAGGGAAGAGCTTCACCAGGGAAGAGCAGACCAACTGGTTGTCCAGTGCCAAATGTACAGCCCTGGAAATATATGTAAAAATAACATTATATTAATGAGCAAGACATATGCATATATGCATGTGATAGCAATTAATGAAGAAAGAGACCATGCATTTGAAGAAGAGTGGAGAGAGATATATGGGAGGGTTTAGAGGGAGAAAAGGGAAGGAGGAAGAAGGCAGTAATTATACTATAATCTCAAAATAAAAATAAATAAAATCAAAAGCTGAAGGGGGACTCTTTGAGGAGGGAGGAAAGAGACCAGTGAATGGGAGCAGAGGGTGATGGGGGTAAATATAAGTAACGTATAAGACTATGAATATATGAAATGTTACAAAGGAAAATAATAATAAATAGTACTAGTAGAGAGCAGTGTTGGAAGTCTGCAAGAAGTAATGATTGTGGTTTGTGAAAATCATAACAAAATGCACTTTTTAAATTGTATTTCGGGGGGCTGGAGAGATGGCTCAGTGGTTAAGAGTACTGACTGCTCTTCCAGAGGACCCAGGTTCAATTCCCAGCACCCACTTGGCAGCTTACAACTGTCTGAAGACCCAGTTGCAGGGGATCTGACACCTTCACACCAATGCACATAAAATAAAGTTAAATAAACCATAAAATAAACTGTATTTCATCAGGGCAGTGATGGTACACGCCTTTAATCCCCAGCACTCAGGGAGGCAGAGGCAGGTGGATCTCTGTGAGTTCGAGGCTAGCCTGGTTTACAGAGTGAGTTCCAGGACAGCCAGAGATACAATACATAGAGAGACCCTGTCTCGAAAAACCAAAACAACAACAACAATAAACTGTTTTGGGGCTGCAGAGACAGCTCAGTCAGTCAAGTGCCTATGGTGCAAGCATGAGGATCTGAATTCAAATCTCAGAGCCCATAGAAAAAGCAGAAAACAGCCACAGGTTCCAGAAATCCCAGCACTGGGGAGGCAGAGACAGGCAGATCCCTGAAATACATTGTCCAGCTAGCTTGGCCAACGCAATGACCTTAAACTTCACAGAAAGACTGTCTCAAAAGTAAGTAACTAGAGAATAATGGAGGACGGATTCATCTTGAGCATTGTGTTTGAAATATACAGGACAGAATGAAGAAAAATAAGAGACTGACAGCCCAGCAAAGGGGGTTTAATGCCACTCGAAAGCTTATTTGGTTTGTTTTTCCATGGAACACAAACATCAGCCAGTAAAGAATAGAGCATGCATTGGGAAACACAAACCAAGAGAAATACAGATCTAGCAAGGCTGTCCTAACGTAGTTTAAATGAGTCATTTCTCACTCTGATGTACCAAGAGAAGTTCCAGGTTGAAAGAGAGTCTAAGCTATCACTATTAGATCACCTCACTATTCAAAAAGGATTTGGGGTTAGTAAATTACAGGATGGGAGCTTGAAGTGGATTTATCTGAAAAAAAAACATATAAGAAACTATCTAAAAGATGTGTAGTTGCTCTTAAAAAGAAGCCAACGTGCATGTGTGTGTGCGTGTGTGTGTGCGTGCACATATGTAGAATGTGCCTGAGGCTCACTCTATATTTTATGGAGAGGAATCTGGAACTCACACGGCAAGGAGGATCAGTGTGAGGTTGGAGGCTGTGTTAGTTTCTACCTCTGTAAAAACAGCAGAGAGGGTTCTGAAGGAGGAAAGTTTTCCTTGCCTCACAGTTTCAGAGGTTCGATCCCATTGCTTTTTGATCTGTGGCAAGGCAGTGTGTCTTGATGGGAGTTTGAGGCAAAGGAAAAATGCTAGTGGCAGTCATGCAATGAGGGCCGGGCAGGGTCACTATATACCCTTCAAAGACACAACACCTACAGCTTGATGATTATAGTCTTTGCTGTCAACTTGAGGAAATTTAGAGTCACCTAGGAGACAGACTCCTGGGTTTGTCTATGAGGGTGTTTCCATAGAGGTGAGTGACACTATTGTCTGATCTGGTGGTAGACTGAGTTTGAGTCAGGAAGCACATGAGTCATCAGTGTTCATCTTGCTGCTCCGTGACTGCAGCAGCAATGTGAACACCTGCATCCATTTCTGCTGCTAAGCCTTCACCCTGATGGGCTGTGTCCCTTCAAACTGTAAGCCCAAATAAATCTTTCCTTTAAGTTTCTCTTTGTCACCCTGGGCTTCAAGAAGTGAGCAATGTAACCAATATGCCCAGTGGCCTAACCTCTTCCCTCTATGTCTCCTCCAAACATTCCACTACATCCTGATATTACCCAAATCTTCAACACATGAACCTCTGGCTGATGTCCCAGACTCAAGCAATAGTGCTGAGTGGGTAGCTCAGTGCTAGAATGATACCTAGCATGCTGCAGGCCCTAGGTCCAATCTTTGTTACTACAAACAAGCATGTCTTTGAACTATTTGACAAAGATCAACGGACTAAAGAAGACAGCAGAGGATAGACTGAGCCCCATGTTCAGGAAGAAGACAGAGGGGCATCTGGGAAACCAGGCCAAGTACAGAGAGTTCTGTTAAGATGTGCCTAAGAGTGAGGCAGTGGAGGAGTCAAAGAATCTTCAGAAGGATTGAAGTTGGGGTTACATTTAAGCCAGAGCTGTGGCCTCACCCTGGGCAGATACTCAGAGGCAAACTAATTTGTCAGCACACACACACACACACACACACACAAACCCATAAACACTGCCTCATACCACAGCTAACTCCTCCCTGATAATGGAGCTTGCAAATGACATGGGGAAATTTGCTGCCTTAATAACCAGCAGTTGATAATGCTTTATAGAGCACTGAGTTGAACTAATTTTACATCTCCTTACTGTGGTGTTTTTAAACTGAAGACACAGGTTTGTCATAGTACAGATTGAGTTCAAAATGCTTCTTATGGGTGAGAAAAAAGAAAGTACAATGAATTTTCATCAGGTTAGTTATGGGACCAGTTGTTTCAAAGAATCTAATCTGGAAGACAGAATGAGGGCTTGAGAGACGGCTCAGCTGGTAAAGTGTTTGCCTTGTAAGCATGAGGTTCTAGATTGTTTCCCCAGAATCCATCTGAAAATGCCAGGGTTTGTTGGTGTTGGTGTGCACTTGTCATTCCAGTGCTGGGAGAGGAGAGGCAAGACGGTCTCTGGGACTCCATATCCAGGGAGTCAAGCCTAATTGGTGGGCTGCAGGCCAACTGTAGACTGTTTCCAAAGAAATGGACCCTGTTCTTGAGGATGAAATCGGAGACTGGTGGAACAGAGATTTCAAAACTGCATTGTGAGAATAGAATCTGAATACACAGTTCAAAAAGGTGAAGCTGGAGAGGACTTGGCTGCCATTCAAGTATGAATCCAGAGAGAAGGTTGTTAGGGAGTTATTATCCTACAGAGACTCCATGTGAGGAACAGAGTCTAAATCCAGGAGAGAAATCAAGGTTGGAGGAAGGTGGGCAGATGGCCAGTCTCTGCAGCAGAAAGATGAGCAGGGGTAGGCTTGCTCTGAGAAGGCCAGGGCAGACAGAGTTCAAATGGAAGCAACCGGGCCCTTCTGTAGCTCACCCCAGGAACACTGAGCATCTGCCAGCTGTTCCTTTGAGGTGCAATTTGGCAGCATTCTCTGGCCTAAGATGGGTCGGTACCAGGAATGCTTCAGTTTCCTTCTGCTGCATCATTTAAGCAAGTTAATAAGTCTCTTGAGCCTGTATGTTTACAGGGTTCATTTGGATGTTCTTTAGCTCTGTATGGTGTTGTCTGGGCCTGTAGTCAAGCAGAGACTCCTCTAGGCTATAGCATCCTGGACATCACTAGGGGCTGGAAGACCAGCATCTGAATTCTCATCTCTATAGAATCGCCACGTGACACACACAGCAAGTTGGGTCTCAAGATGGGCATTCTGAATACTCAAAAGTATAATCCATAGACCTCTAAGTTCCAGCCTTGGATTCCATAGGTCTATAGTGTTTAATTGGGTAAACCAAGTTTGAGGGACAGCACTGATTCAAAGGAAAGAAAATAATTCCCAACTCCAGTATGAAGAATGAAAAAGAATTGGGGGACCACCTTAGGTTTTCCACCTTAGGCTAGCGGATATTCTATCACAAAACTATATTCCAAGCCTGTTGGGGATCTCTTTCATAACAAGGAGGTGGATAATGCAGAAGGTGTAAGGAAACAGACTTTTAGAGACTTGCTGCCAAAGTGGAAACGGATGCTTCATAAAAAGTGCTCCAGATATAATTTAAAGGCTACTGTGAAGAGCTTTGCAATAAATGGGACACAGCCAAGTCTCACTGAACAGTATTTGCTCTGGATGGTGACACTGTGACTATCAGTGCTGTGCGTGTCATCAAAATGCTGAACTTCACACAGAGGCCGCTAGCCATGTTTCAGGAAGGGCTTGCAGGGATTCTTGCATCGGGATAGTAAACGGCTGAAAGACAAACGCTAAGGAAATACAAAGGCACTGTATGGAGCTAGGAAACGGCTTTCTTCTGTTTTTCAGTTGCTGCAAAGCAACTCATCTGAGATATGAATAGAGCAGGATAGCCCAACTGAGATGTGAACAGAGGAGGCTAACCCAACTAGATATGAACAGAGGTGGATAGCCCAACTGAGATGTGAATAGAGGAGGCTAACCCTACTAGATATGAACAGAGGTGGATAGCCCAACTGAGATGTGAATAGAGGAGGCTAACCCAACTGACATATGAATAGAGGTAGAGAGCCCAACTGAGATGTGAATAGAGGAGGCTAACCCAATTGAGATATAAATAAAGGTGAATAGCTCAACTGACATATGAATAGAGGTGGAGAGCCCGTCTGAGATATCAATAGAGGAGGCTAACCCAATTGAGATATGAATAGTGGCCAGCCTAAGAACACAGATCCAAAAGAGAAATATTTTGAATCAGTGTTGTTACATAACATTCTTACAGCTGGAGCAATTAATCAGTTTTTAAAAACTACCTCTCTATTTCACTTTGTTTTTAAAAATACTTTTATTAATTCTTGGACTCATATGCTACCTCCACAAGCTCACAGCTCCTCAAGACTGGAAACCAAAGAAAATGAGATAAATGAAATGTCAGAAAGCGCTTTCAGGTCAGACTTTTCACAAAGGTCAGTGACCCAGAAACGACTGGATCGGGTCTAGAGCTAGACAAGAAAGTTAGCAAAGTGGAGGAAGCAGCCAGCATTTCAGAGAAGAAACCAAACACCATGGAGGGGAAAGTCCAGCTTCCAAGCGAGGACTGGTGCCTTCAAACAGCAGTCGTGTGGTTAGCAAGGCCGAGCAAAGTTAGCTGGGGAAGAGCACCTGTCCATCACACATTTTCGTTCCCCATCACAGCCTCCGCCCCTTTCCCTCAGCACCTAGACAGCAACATTGGCTAGTAGGAGCCGCTTCCTCACAGCGTGAAGCAAACACGTGTTTATTGTCACTGGGCCAGCCACGGAAAACAACAGTGTGTTCTGCAGGAAGTGGTGAGTTAGGTCAGTAACATGGGGTAAGAAACAGTAGGGAGGATGTTTTAGCTTATTGCATATTTGTGGGAAAATTCTCATTTTCTCTGAAATTTCCATTGCTTGTACTCTGTGGGTTTTGCTTAGTACGGACAGCCTAAGTCATTTGCTCTAGTTTCTAGAATGTCTGTCTCCACTAGGTGGCAGACAGTGGTCATCACTTCAGAACCTGTGTACAGGACTTGTACTAAACTGAAGAGGAGGAACTCGCCAATAAAATAGGGCCTCACGCTGGGAGCTGATGGTCAGTCCAGTTGTTACTGGGACAATAATGCAATCAGGGCTTTACTGCCATGTCGTTAAATAAGTGCACGAATACTATCATGGGAGCAATTTATAAGAAATTAAGCCCTTTCTATCCAAAATATTCACATGAAATATTCACATCCTAAAACTACTGCAGATTGACTCTGACTATATACACATGCAGTGTGTGTGCGTGTGTGTTATAAATATATAAGGGTATATAAACGTTTATATAATAGCATAGATACAGCAAATATATAGTGGTATTGTGATAATTAGTTTAACTGTCAACTTGACACAGCCTAAAATCACCTGGGAAGAGGGTCTCAATAAAGGACTGTCTAGATAAGGTTGACATTCTAGATGGTTTGTGGGGGACTAACTTCATTGTCTAATTGAGTAGGAAGACCCAGCCTAAGAGTGGATGCTACCACTCTATGCTTTGAGACCCTGGGCCATAGAAGAGGGAAGCTAGCTGAGCTTTAAACATGCATGCGTTCACTTCTCTCTGCTCTTGACTGTGGATGCGAGTTGACTTGATACTTCAAGATTTTGCCAGTGTAATGTCCCTCCAGCGAGGGACTGTAAACCTAGGATGGTAAGCCAAAAATAAACTTTTCTCCCCAAAGTTAATTTTTGTTGTAAGAGGAGCAGCGGGCTGCTTCCCACCACCCGGCTGCCGTCCACCCGGCTAGCTTAGCCACCGAAATAATTACACAGAAAATGTATTCATTTAAACACTGCCTGGCCCATTAGTTCTAGCTTCTTATTGGCTAACTCTCACATCTTGATTCAACCCATTTCTAATAATCTGTATGTCACCACGAGCTCGTGGCTTACCAGGAAAGATTCTGCATGTCTGATCTGGCAGCTTCGTGGCGGGTGGCTCTCTGCCTGCCTCCTTTCTCCCAGCATTCTGTTCTGTCTGCTCCGCCTATCTAAGCTGCTGCCCTATCAAAAGGCCAAGGCAGTCTCTTTATTCAACCAACGAAAGTAACACATAGAATGAAGACCCTCCTACACCAATTTTTGTCTGGCTGTTTGACCACAGCAATAGAAATGAAGCTAGAGCAGGTATGTGGGAACAAATACTTAGAAACAGTATTCAGAAACTGGGCGCATAAGTCAGAAAGTGTGGAGGTAAATTCCTGAGCCAAACAGCTAATGGATACCCACTGCACTGGAAAGTGTGGGTGTAAATGAATTTAATACATTTTAAAATATTAAATGTCTCTGAAGGTTTTGTCAAGGAGGCTTCTTCTGAAGAATTTCTAGACATGGCATTGAAAGTCACTGCTAACTACTACAGCCCATAATAGGCTGTCACTCAGGAGCCCAACCAAAGTCACTGCTAACTATTACAGCCGTAATAGGCTGTCACTCAGGAGCCCAACCATCAAAATGTCTCACACAAATTTTTTTTTTGGAAATTGCTAGTTTTCTCTACAACTTCAACCAAAATACTTGTACTTGTTAAAAATTTATTGATGTGGGGATGAGGGTGGTGGGAGGCTGCTATGGAGACCAGAGGAAGATGCTGGGTGTCTTGCTCTGTCACTCTGCCTTATTCTCTAAGACAGGGTCTTTCACCGAATCTGTTGCCATGTTGGTGGCAAAAACCAGGAAACCCTGGTGATCCAGATGTAGGTGCAGCCATACATGGCTTTTCACATAGGTACTGAGCTCCAAACTCACTTCTTCAAGCTTTCATAGTGCCTGCTCTTACTCGCTGGACCGTCTCTCCATCTCTTCCCCATCTTGTATCCTGAGACAAGATCTCTCAGCTGACCTGTAACTCACAAAGAGGCCAGGATGGCTGGCCAGGGAGCCTCCTATCTCTGTCTGCCTGTGCTGGGGTTGTCC
>LOJH01000213.1:60610-72448 GCA_001685095.1 Ellobius talpinus | reverse complement strand
TCACAACCATCTATGAGATCTGGTGCCCTCTTCTGGCGGGCAGGCACACATGCAAACAGAACACTGTATACATAATAAATAAATAAATTTAAAAATGCTGCTTTAAAAAAACCCACTTACGGAGCACCCAGTGTGTGCCACGCACACAGCAAAACACTGCTCACACTGTGTCAGCTGGGAGTGTGGTTGGCTCAGCTTTTCTGTTCATGTCACTAATTGGAAACAGAGGTGGCATACCCCACTTATACACATGGTGTCGTTTTTCTTCGTGATTTAGATGATTTCACGTTTGAAGGCAGGATCATCTCCAGTGGACAACACTCTAGTATCCGCTAATAGATGAATGGAAATTTAGAAGGTAGAGAAGTGTGATTTGCCCCCCCACGATATCAGATACCAGCTTCTCTTCAGATGCTGTAGGCAGAGGCTAGACACAGTCGACCTCACATCTCTGATCACATCACATTGCTCACTATGACTGGAATCTTTCTTGCTGTTTAGTCACCCTGGAGTCTCAGTACCACTTCCCATCAGAACTTTCTAGAGTTCTCATTTAAATGATAGCAGTGATAAAGCACTGGCAAGCGCTGCTTAATCCCCCTGAGTACTAGAGCAATAGCTCACCTGGTAGCATGCTTGTCTAAGCAGTCACGAAACCCTGGGTTCAGTCCTCAGCACCTTAAAACCAGCATATGACACTTGACTGTGAGCCCGTACTCAGTAGTAGAGTCACGGGTTCAAAGCCATTATTAGCTACTGAGGGAATTCAAGACCAGTCTGGGATAACTGAGGCACTGCCTCAAAAACAAAACAAAAAAATCTTGTACAATGAAAATTATTTAATGAAAGCTTGGTGTGGTGGAGCAAGCCTTTGATCCCAGCACTCAAGGGACAGAGGCAGGTGGGTTTCTGTGAGTTCAAGGCCAGTCTGGTCTACAGAGTGCGTTCCAGGACAGCCAGGGCTACTCAGAGAAACCCTGCCATGATAAACAAAAACAAACAAACAAAATTATTTAATCAAACTTGGTGCTACTTTATCTAAGCACACGCTGCTGGTCCTCATTTTGTTGTTTCTAAGTGCTCTTAATTAGCCCCAGAGTAAATCCGGTCCCTCTACTTTCAGACAGTCTCTTAGGTTTTAAATGCCCAGCTTTCCTGTGTTTATTATATTTATATTCTTACAGGGAGCAAGAGGTTTGTGCCTGCGTGTATACCAATGTACATGTGTCACTGTGTGGATGATATATTTTTAGGTGGATGGGGTATATCTGTCTCCTCCTGTCTCTTCCTCCTTGGAAGTTGGTAGTTGGGAGTCTTATTAGCACTGAATAGCTATTATCATATGGGAGCCGTAATAAATATCAATTTCCTGGCAGATTCTTAGGTATACCTATTATGAGATAAGTAAAACTTTTAACTGGAAAGGGAAGACCGGTGAAAGTGACTAAAACAGTCTTTCACCAGGGCAGTTCAACTCCAGTGTGCACATTTAATAAAAAGAAACCAAACAAACAAAATCAACGAAACCTAAAACAGTGGAGAAAATTCCTACTGTGCTGTGGTTGCTAGCATTTGTTACGTTTCATACGTGAATGCACACTGACTGCATTCACTCCCAATGAGGGGCTTTAAATGTAAATTTTCTCAATGTCCCAGCTTTAAGTAGGTTTGGGAATAGAAAGCTGCAAAGCGTCCTCAGATAATGTAAACCCTAGTTTAGTTAAAAAAAAGTGTGTGTGTGTTGTGTTTTTTTATGAAGGTTATTCAATCACAAATATATTAACAAATATATCAGTTGGCCATTTTATTTGTCCATAACTGTGGAGAATTTTAATTCAATTTTGGTATGTAGAATTGCCTGGCCTAGCAATAGGGCCTTCAGACCAAAAGGCAAGTTGGAAAAGAAGCAGGCGGCATCGCCTTTTGTTTTACAACCAAGAAAACTTCTCTTATTCAGAAAAATAAAGAATCTCTGCATGCAGGCAGAAGAGGTCAGAAGGAAAAAATTAGTACTGTTGTTCAGAAAGGTGAAATGGAGGTAACACATTCCCACCCAGCATCGTACAGAGAATTTGGATTTGATTTTTGAAATTCATACAGTTCTACGGAAGCCTAAACGAGAGTAAGCAATGTGCCCGAGTCAGCCATCCAGGCAACAGCTGGAGTGTATAACTCGGGAGGAAAGTATTACAGGAACTCTGAAAGAGGTACAGGATGGGGCTAGGAGTCTCCCATTTCAAAATTCTGCAAACTTTTGCTCCTTGGAACGAAATAGCCAATGCAGTTCATAGACACATAATAAAATTTCTTACTCCAAACAAACCCCAGCTTTTGGACATCTGATGCTCTTACATTTATCTAGTAGTCAGAAAAATAAAAAAAGAAACACCGAGAAGCTCAATAAAAAGATGCACCATTACTATTTTCCTAAGTGATATCAAATTAATGTGTCTAACTTGTGCCTTTAAGAGGCACACTTTGCTAGGAAGTAATGGTAGAAATCGCCTAGTTTGTTGTCTGAATTAAATACAAATTTACACACCCAAATGACCAAAATAATGAAAGTGATAGATTAGTGTATTGATGCATAATCACTGCGGAGAATGCAGAACTTACCAGCAGCTGATTTTGAGACAATTGCTTGTAATTAAAGCTGCGCTGGTTACCAAAAAAATAAAAGAGAGGGAGAAGTCCTTTGTGTATAACACCAATTAATTACTTTTTTTTCCATGGTGAATAGTTCTTAAATGCCTGTGCAGCTATTTATATCTGGCCACATTCAGGAGTGATAGGAGGTAGATTGCTTAGCAGCCTTCTCAGGATTTCTGTTTGCAACTCGCACTTTGCTCTTGGTTTTCCTTAAACCCATCTGAAAAATAATAATAGCGTCCGGAAGATACTATAAAAAGGGTGTTAAGATTCCTGCTTCCTTATAATTAAGAGAAATGAATGGACAAGGCCCAGCTACACAGTTGCAAATCAATTTCTCTAGCTATCAACCGAAGCAGAACAGTGACTGAACTGTAAATACAGCAAATGTTGCTTAGGAATAACAGTCAGTATCCTTCTCGTAAATACCAATAGCATCTGCATTTGCTCAGCTTCACAACAGACCAGTGGATCCAAGACACCTCCAGGAGACAGTTGTGCTGGTTGACGCTGGTGTGAACAAATGCTATTCCTTTTGGAATTGAGGCAGGGTCAGCTAGCTGCTATCCCATCCAGCTGTCTTCCTGGATACCAAGGATGTGCTCACACCCTTGTGATCCTGCTTTCACTATTTTGAGGATTGCTGGTGTAGAAAGGCCACATCCAATCACAGCACTTGTTCCTTTCTCATCCTGACTTCTAAGCAAGTTCTGGATGTTCTTGCATCCGGGTGAGTTCATTATTTACTGGTACAACCAACTACAGTGGAATGCCTTTCCTGGTATGAAGGTCTCTATGTGAATCCACTCACAGACTGGGCAACTGAAGCAGCTGCCGTGATCATGTTAGGATCTGAAACCTAGGAGAGAATGCTGCTGGAAAACAAAGCAAAATAAATGTAACTGTGGAGTGTGGGGGACTCTGCATGGTTGTTTGCTTCTTCTCTCTATGACTCCAAGTGTGTGTGTGCGCATGTGTGTGCATGCGTGTGTGTGTGTGTGTGCTACATACCTATAGCCATGGCTGTCTGCTGTTGGAACTAACAATGCATGACAGGAGATCACAGGCCCAGCCTCAGTTCTTGGCTTCATTCTGAGCACTAGGAGGGTAAAAGATCTTTCTACTCCTAGGTCTTTATGGGTCCTATCTTCAGCTCTCCAAGGCAAATGTGGAGGTTAAGTTAGCATGGGCATGAGCTGGAGAGATGGCTCAGTGGTTAAATGACATGGGTGAGGATATTTTAGGGTTAGGGAGCTGGTTTGGCAAGTGAAGGTGCTTGCTTCCAATCCATGCAACCTGACCTTGATCCCCAGAACCCACAGAGTGGAGGGAAAGAAATGATTCTTGCAAGTTGTCCTCTGACCTCCACAAGCATGCAATGGCCACACATATGCACACATGCACATACACACTAAATAAGTAGATGCAAAAAATTTTTTTAGAAAGACAGTTTCTAATGCCAGTCCAAAATGATTGCTGACAAACCTTAGATATTGCCATTAATTGTATTTTAAGCAATAAAACATACAAATAAGTTTTTCATCATGATTATTGAACCTCAAAATTTTGCTTCTACCAATCACTTCTTTGAGTTGAGACCTTATGTTGGAAGTTCCTCATTAAATATGGCGTGCACAGGACATTCTCTTCTACAAATCTAGAAAACTCTTAACCAATTTTTGTATGCGTAAAGGGGTGTGTCAGGGGAAAGAAGGTAAAATTTATATTTGTGGGTTTTTTGTTTGTTTGTTTTTTTGAGACAGGGTTTTTCTGTGTAGCTTTGATGCCTGTCCTAGAACTCACACTGTAGACTAGGCTGACCATGAATTCACAGAGATCTGCCTGCCTCTGCCTCCCTAATGCTGGGATTAAAGGTGTGCACCACCACCACCTGGTACATTTCTGTTTTTCTGTAACCTTTGAATTTTTGCTACACTCCACTACAATATTACACATTAATACACATAAGAAGAAACAAGATCTTAAAATGACTCATCAGATCACTAGGTTCCAAGACATGAGGAGAGAGAAATGAAAGAGCCAAGTTGGGAACATGATGGAGTTCTTGGCCCACTGAAGAGTCAGGAAGACACACTGGGTATAGAAGTGGTCCTGGATCTCATGCCAGCTCTGAGCACACAGCGCCCTAAACAAGAGATTATGGTGCATAGATCATGACTCATTGAAAACTGATGCTGGACACATATCTGGATGCTAATCATCTCTGAACTGTGGGGAGGTTACCCAGTCTCTTTGTACAGCACTTTCACCATTGGGTATTTTCTTTCAAAGGAAGATCATAGCATATTCTTCATTACAATGAGCTGTGTCAGTGTGCGTGTGTGTGTGTGTGTGTGTGAAAATCAGTAAAACATAACCCTTCTCCCTCTAACTCCCTTATCCAATCATCCTGTAAAAATTTAAAAATAAAAATGTTCATCTCCTTAGGAAGGGGAAATAGAGTAGACACAGAGTAGTTATGGATGGGGGAGGTAAGGGAGAGAATATAGATAGGGTTACCTAAAACTAAGGGACAACTGAGGGGTTGTGTGGAAACTTTAAAAATTTTTACATACATGAAAGAAATCTAATGGTATAATCAAATAGCAAGGGGGACATACCCCAACTAGATATTTGCTCACCAACAAATGAAACCTCTAGTTCCAGGAATGGATTACATCTAATCGAGTTGTTGACCAAAGGGGCCCCATGAATATTCCCCAAACAACCAGTAGCTAAGGCTATTGGTTGGTCTCCAAAACCCAATGGTTAGGTCCTGTTGCCTAAGACAACATCTACACAAAGCATTGAACACAGAGATGTTGATCTGGTACCTACCTAAAGCTGTCACCTCTACCGACTAGTATTCATGCTATTAGAAGGTACTCTGCATACTACCAGAGGAGAAAGGTAAAAACCAACCCAGATGCAAACCCTTTGATCTACAAGAATGACCTGCCTGCAAAATATGCTGATGCAATAATGGTACAAAGCTCATGGGAGTAACCAACAATATCTGGCTGAATTTATGGCCCATTCCATAAGATAAAGGCCACACCTAATGCTGCTTGAGTGGCCAAGAACCTGATACTAAACAGCTCAGGGAGCTAAAGGAAATTCAAATACTGCTGTTCTACTAAAAGAATGCAGCCAGAAAATGACTCCTAATGACATTCTGCTATACTCATAGATCAATGTCTTGCTCAACCATCATCAGAGGAACTTTCTCCTTCAGTAGCTGGGAGTAAATACAGAGACCCGCAATGGGTCAAAGTGGAAAGAATAAGATACCTTGAAATGGTCAGTCTTAAGTTGGACGTCTCCCTCAAATCCCTCCCCCTCAGAGCTCTGGTAACTTGTGTAAGAGGGGATGGAAAGATTGTAAGAGCCAGCATGGTTGGAGGACACCAAGGAAAAAGCCTCTAAACACAACAGGACCAACACATATATGAACTCACCGAACCTGTGGCAGCATGCACAGTTTATACACAGTTCTAAGCCAGATGGAATCCTAGAGCTAAGAGAGGAAGTGGATGCAAGCCCCCATCCCTAACCCAGAAACTATCTTCAATTGATAACCACTCAACAAAGGAAAAATTAGTTTTCTCCATTGGAGTCTCACTGGGTATATAAACCATTTTTAATGCCAGGCCCCATGCCTGGGTAACCAGTAGGTAACCAAGACAAAAATAACTCAGTGACACTTTTGCAGGTTACCTGTCTCCATCCTCTCCCTGTCTCTCTTTCCCCTTACAAATCTTTAGTGTATATATTATGCTTTCTGGTATTGTATTATATAGGATTTCTGCATGTGCAAATGTGTGTGTCTCTGTATCTAGATGTATTTCTTGTGCTTTTTCTTTGGATTCTTTTCTCCTGGGAGTTTGTTTGCCTTGTCCTATTCTGTTTTGTTTGTTTTTATTTTGCCTTATATTATTTTTAAGAATCCTGCATGTATTCTAATGAGAGAGAGAGAAAGAGAAGGTATAGATTTGGGTGGAGGGAGTTGAGGAGGATCTGAGAGGAATTAGGGGAGCAGAGAGTATAATAAGAATATATTCTATGAAAAAAACTATTTTCAATTTGGTGGGGCACGCCTTTAATTCCAGCTCTTGGGAGGCAGAGGCAGGTGGATCTCCGTGATTTCGAGGCCAGCCTGGTCTACAAGAGCTAGTTCCAGGACAGGCACCAAAAACTACAGAGAAACCCTGTCTCGAAAATCAAATCAAAAAAGAAAAACAAAAAGAAAAACAAAAAGAAAAACAAAAAGAAAAACAAAAAGAAGTGCCTCCTAGATGTAGCAGTGCTCATCTTTAACCCTAGCATTTGGAAGACAGAGTGGTGGGCAGATCTCTGTGAGTCCTAGGCCAGCCTGGTCTACATAGTGAGTTCTAGGCAGGCTACGCAGAGAGACCAATCAAAAACAAAACTGCTAATATTTGGGAGAGGGTTAAATCCCTGTTTCTTTTCTTTCTTCTCTCTTCCTTTCTCTCTCTCTCATCTTTGTGTTAGTGCCAACAGGAAGCCGACTTAGCTGTTAGGAACTAAACATTGCCCACATGTTGAAGCCTAACGTTAAGGTGCTAGAAAGAGGAAGTACAGTTTGGGGAGTAATTGGGTCATGAGGGCACAACCTCAAGAATAGGATTAGTGTGTGTGTTTATAAGACCCTAAGGAGCCTCCTCCTCCCTCTCACCATGTGATAACCCATGGAAGGTACCATCCATGTGGCAGGAAGGGTCCTCACTGGACACCAGGCCTGCTGGCACCATCTTGAACTTCTAGCTTCCTTCTAGAGCTGTGAATGATGAGGTCACCCATTCTTCAGAATTTTATCACGGCCCCTTGAACTGACAGAAGACTCTGGACAAATGTTATTTAAAATCAATGCATATCAGGGAATTCTATCTCAGACTCTAACCCTTCAACAGCTCCTTTCTCCTGAGTTTTTCTGAGTGAGGTTCAAACTGACACAGGGAAGGATTCTCCTCGCTCATTGTGAACAAAATCAAAAGGCTTTTCTCTGTACCCAGAATTCTAGGCCAAATGATCACTAATCAGGTCATTTTCCTTTGTTTCTAGAATGTCAGATTTCTGTCCTGCACTTCCCCAGAAGCAGGGGTGTGGTTGCAGGAAGCTCCTCAGTCACAGTTCTGCATCTTCCCGGGAGGGTGTGGCTTGATACACTGGCCTCTCTATCTCCTTTTGTTTCTTTTTTAGGGATTCACATTAGGGCACAAATTCAGAGCATTCAGAGAGCTGGGAGCCACCCAACTTCTTCCCTCCTTCCATCTAGACAACCAGCTCATCTTGTAGGAACCCAGGCTTCATTCAGTACCCATTCCCATTGTTTGGTCATCCCCCTTCAATCTGTTCTCTTCTTGTATTTCTCAGACTGAATCATTTTAATTGTCCTATCTTCGAGTTCTGTGATTGTTTTCTTCTGCTTTTGTATTCCTGCAGCTGAATTTGCCATGTCTGTTATTATGCTTTTCATAATAACTTGAATTTCCTTTTTTTGCCGTAAGTTCTCTATCTCTCCAGGTTTTTATTTTGCCCACACATTGTTTTCAATACTCTCTTCCATGTCTTCCTTTCATTCTTAGAGTAGTTTCAAATCAGTTGCTATTATTTTATTAACATAAATTCATTGCACAGAACAATGGGCTTCCTTGTCACATATTCACGTATGTGTATCGTTTACTTTGGTCTTATTCACCTTCCTTTTACTCTTTCCTCCCCTTATGGATCCCCTTTCTTTTCCCAAATGAGCCCCTCTTCTCTGCATTCAAATATTTCTCTGATTTTAAAGTTTAGACTCTACAACTGAGAGAAAATAAGTGATATTTGGCTTCCAGAGCCTGGCTTGTTTCACTTAACATACTGCTCTCCAGTTCTATCCATTGGTCTGAAAATGATAGAAATTTGCTCTTTTTACTGAATGAGTAACATATTGTATTACAATGTAGCATATATATTGTTATTATTTTTCCCTTAAATGGACCACACTTTCCTGTTTCTTTGTATGCCATGACTTTTGCTGTTTCTGTCAAAACTGGATATTTGAATCCAATAACTTTGTAAATCAGACTTCCTCATTTCAGAGGATTTACTAAGTTTATTTTTGTGCTTTGATGATTTTTAGATCTATTTTTATAGTGCATGTGTTTGTGTGTGTGTGTGTGTGTGTGTGTGCACGCGCGCATGTGTTTGTGCATCCTTGCAGAGGCCAGCCATATTAGAGCATCTAGAACTGGAGTTACAGACAGTTTGAGCGGCCCAACACTGGTGCTGGGACTGAATGTGGGTCCTCTGCAAGTGCAGTCCATACTCTCAGCTTCTAGGCTATCAGCATCTTTGTTTTGATTCTAAAAGATTGTGTCTGTGACACGGATTAGTCCAAAGCATAACTTCAGGACTTCTCAGGCTAATAAAGGACTGGACCTCTACGTCGTGTGTGATGTGTGATGTGGCTTTCCAAAATTCCCAATGATGTGGTGGCTTTTGGACATTCTAGAGCAGTGGTTCTTAACTTTTCGAATGCTGTGACTCTTTAATATAGTTCCTCATGTTGCGGTGATACCCCCTTTTTCAACCATAAAATTATTTCGTGGCTACTTCAGAACTGAATTTGGCTACTGCTGTGAACTGAGATGTAAATAGCTACGATGCAGGAAGTCTGATAGGCAACCCTCAAAGGGGCTGCGACCCACAAGTCGAGAACGGCTGTTCTAGACTTTCCCTGCTTTCTTCCCCAAAAGAAGAAAACAGAAGAATGGAGACAACAGTATGCACCTTAAAATCCCCTCAAAGTTGTTTATGTGGACAAAGGGCTTGCACAGTGGAGAGGACACTGTGGCAACGTCCGCCCGCCTCAGAGTCCACACCGCCAAGGTTAGAAGCCATGGAAATGACAACGCAGATCTCGGATTGTTCCAGAGGACTGTCTGCTTATTGCTCACTGTCCTACAGCTATTTCCTTCATGATGAAATAGTCCTTCCTGGAGGGAGAGACAAAACTCATAAGACTCAGGAAATGAATGAAATTGGCAAGGCTCTGAAAGTAAATGAAGCTTAAGTACACGTACTAGTTTGGATAGGAATGAATGGTCTTCTGAGGCTCATATATTTGAATGGTTGGTCACTAGGGAGTGGCATTACCTGAAAATGATTGAGAGTGCAGTCTTGTGGGAGTAGGTGTGGCCTCATTGGAGGAAGTGTGTCACCGAGGGTGGGCTTTGGGATTTCAAATGCTCGAGCTAGGTCTGTTGTTTCTTTCTCTCTTCTTGCTGAATTCTGACCCGGATGTAGAACTCTCAGCTCCTCTAGCACCTGCGTGTCACTATGCTTGCTGCCATGACAATGATGAACTGAACCTCTGAACTGTAAGCCACCCCAATTAAACGCTTTTCTTTATATGAGTTTCCATGGTCATGGTGTCTTTTTGACTAAGACAATATATACCCTTGGATTGGGCGGGTCACAGGAATCCCTCAAGTTTCATTGGCTCTCTGAGTCTTGTCGAGCTGCCTATGGGTGCAGGGAGCCACAGAGATTCTCCTTTTGTGAGTCTTTACCCACACTGAGCTTTTTTGGTGATGTAGTTGCCTTTGGATTGGTCAGGCACAGTCCTGTATTGTGTAAAAGACCCCAGTAAAATTCACTTAGTTAGAGCTTGGCAGAATTTTTTTTTTGGTTTGTTTTCTGTGCCCTCTCTGGGTTTGAACAGTTGCTTATTCTCACCTTCCCAGGAAAAGTCACACAACACCCACCGTGGTTCCTAAGAGCTGCCCATAAGGTGTTCTGGGTACATACCACGTGGCTGGTTTGGAGGGATGCAGGACAGATAACAGTTATGAACAGAAATCAATAAAAGTTAAAACTGTAAACTTCCTTGTACAGCCCTTACCCTGCAAGTTATCAATCTTCACAAGGACTCTGGAGTTTCCAAAGAGTCACATCAGACAGACTGTCATGATGCTGTTGTTATGGGGACCCAGGTTCCCTCATCCCTCTTCCTGGAATCCTTTCTTCCACACACAGTGTGACTCTTTATAGTGTCCTGCATTTGCACACACAGTGTGACTCTTTATAGTACCCTGCATTTGCATACACAGTGTGACTCTTTATAGTGCCCTGAATTTGTACACATAGTATGACTCTTTATAGTATCCTGCATTTGCACACAGTGTGACTATAGTGCCCTGCATTTGCACTGGCATCTGTACAGAGGTTTCACTTGTTGGCCTCCTCACCTCTAGGCTTGCTGATCAGTCTCCCTGCAGGGTTTGCAAACGGTCTCCCAGTTGAAAGCTGAACCCCCTAATGGCGTGACCATTAAAACTAAGTTAGGCAATTTGATGTAGCTGAAATCCTGAACTCACGTTCTGGATAAACTCCTTAAAGGAAAGAAGTAGCACTCTTCCCACTCCCTGACCCTATTGTGGCAACACGGATGTAGATTAGAGGTGAGGAGTGGACTGACAGTTGTTATGAGCTGGGTCACATCCCTCCTGACAGTTACCTAAGTGACTTAAGTCACTCCTACTTTGAATCCTTTCAAGTAGTAACTATTGTATCACAACCCCAAATTTCACAGAATTTGGATCTAGAAGGGCCTAAAACATCTGGGAGGAGCATCATAGTAAAACCCAAAGTTAGCACTCAGATATGAAGGCCATAGGACAGTGTCCTTCCTACAGCTTGGCAAATTGCTTGGTGGGATCATCACCTGCAGTAATCTGGGAGTCAGATCATATACTGACCAAATCTTAGCTCCAGGGAAGACAGAATCCTGATGGATAGCCACTGTTCTTAGATGCTTTTTGGCAAAGACCCATGAAAGAGACTATTGGACTCAGACAAGAGACAGCGAGCTGACAAGTGGTGAGATAGAAGGTTTCTTCTGAAAAAGAATAGGTCTGGAGGCCAGAAACCACCATTTGGGTGGCCAAGAATGCTCTTTCTGGCTGGAATGAAGCCTTCATAAGCAAAGCTAGGCTTAGTGGTGAGATAGGTAATGCCTAGAGTCATTTTCAAGCATTCTGCTTTTCAGTTTAGGGCGTTTTGTTGCTCTTGTTGTCTGTTGTTTTTGATGTTGTTCTTGTTGTTGTTCTTCTCCTTCTCCTTCTCCTGCTCCTTCTCCTTCTCCTCTTTCTCCTTCTCCTTCTCCTTCTCCTTCTCCTTCTC
>LOJH01000213.1:34843-57051 GCA_001685095.1 Ellobius talpinus | reverse complement strand
GATATGGTGCCCTCTTCTGGCCTGCAGGCATACATGCAGAATACTAAAAATACTAAATACATAATAAATAAATAAATCTTAGGGAAAAAACGAAGACAAAATAATAAAGTAGACTAGATTTCTGTTTTAAACGTCCATTTCTCATCTTTAAGAATGAGGAGAGAAATGGTCCTTTGGAATTGTGAAAGAGAAAAATGGGGTCAAATTACCATGTACTGAGACTGAACAGGGTCAGTCCCCTGCATCTACCTGTGAGCAACCTCCCTGCAGGGCCCACACACCTATCCCCAGATATTCTGCTTCTTTTTATTACTTGGGAACTTCATACATGCATGTCTTGATCAAACCCATCACTCATTCTGTTCCCTGCAAAGCCTCTTCCATCCTTCCTACCATGTTCCCTTCCCAAGCTCATATTTTCTTCTTCAAACCCATTGAGTCCATTTATTGATGCCTGGATGGCCTGGATGTTGGCATCTACTGGAGCGTGGGTAGTCTCTAAAGGCCCACATCCCTGAAGAAAATTGTCTTTCCCTCCCCCAGCAGCCATCGTACACTTTCGTTTAAGCGTTCTGCTAAATGACATCTCATAGTTCTGCGTGGGGGTGAAAGGACTTCCCAGAAGAATACAGGGACACCTTTTCCTGAGGGATGGAGCAGCTAGTGTGACCTCTGTGAATGGACTATATAGCAAGAAGCTTTCCATCCACACACATTTGTGGTCCTTTATTTGAAAGGCACATACTGAGCATCCGTGGTGCTTGGTTCTCATCCCTCTCCATGTACAGAGCAAGCCTTGGGTCTCCCAGCTTCAGGGGCTGACACTGGGGCGAGGAAGAGGACCTTCGTAGCCTAGGGACTTGAGCTTTTGGGCAGCATAAACATCCACATAGCTGAACCAGGGAGTTCCTCAGAGGCATTGATATTGGTTGTTGCCGGGTGGAGATGTCTAAGAGTTGGCGCTTTGCCTTTTATTGTAACGAAGTAGCTTGTGCTTGAATATCTGTATCCTTTCCCTTCACCGTCCTCTCTCCTTCCCCATTTCCCCTTTCCTTCCACAGTCTGTCCCTGCCTTGCACAAGTGTAGAAGAAAATATTCACTCTCCCACCTAATGACTGAGACTCAGCCTTCTGGTTTGTGCTAAGAGAGTTTTCTGAATCCTTGTGTGTGTGTTTGTATGTGTATGTGTGTGTGTTTGTGTGTGTGTGTTTGTATGTGTATGCGTGTGTGTTTGTGTGTGGTGTGTGTGTGGTGTGTGTGTGTGTGTGTTTGGATGGCTCCTCTTCTTTGTGGTTGTTTTCTCCTCTTCCATTTCCTCCTCCAATCTCCTCATCTCCTTGGGAAGCCGGCCCTGGAACCCTTGATAATGAGCTCACGTCTTCCACTCTCTCAAGTCATCAAACCTGACCGCAAGCCTTCCGGGAAGTGCTTTTCTCGTAACAGGATTCATGAGAATCCTGAATTCAGGTTGCTGTGCCTTCTCTGCACTTTTCATCCATGTCCTTGACTATCATGTAGACTGGACAGTGACTGCCCACATCAGAACCCCTTTCCCTTCATCCTATGATTCCCTATACCTTTGTGAGCAGTCACACAGCACATTCTAAATGTATATAGGGTCGGGCTGATGGGACGCTCAATGGAAGAGCATCTGCCTGACGTGGGAGAGGTTGAGTTTGAGCCCTGTCTTAGTCTCTTTTCTATTGTTGTGATATAATACCAAATGACCAAAGCAACTTATAAGGAACGTGTGGCTTATGTTTCCCCAGAATAAGAGTCCATAACAGCAGGGAGGCATGGCCACAAGTGGCAGATATCAAGGCAGGCACCTACAGCTGAGAGATCACATCTTGACCCAAAAGCAGGAAGCAGAGAGCATGAACTGCATGTCGGAGGAGGCCTTAAGCTCACAAAGCCTGCCCCAGTGATGTATTACCTCCAGGGCGGCTGCATCTCCTGACCCTCCCCAAACAGCATCACCCAGTGGGGACCAAGTGTTCTAATGCTCAGGACTAGGAGGGATATTTCTCATTCAAACCACTGCAATCCCCATCTTGGGAAAGAAGAAAGATGAAACAGCCATTCTTTCTTAAATGAGGTCAATCCCATTTTCCAGCAAAACAATCAGGCGAAAGAAACCCAAAATCACCCATTCACTAACTCTGAACAAGTTCAACGTCATTCTTCAACTTCGACGGCAGCTTCAAACTTCAGGAGCACTGGTAATATCGGCTAATGATTTTGAAGTGCTTACTGTGCCTTTGGAGGGCTGCTAAGCATTTAAAAGTCACAGGTAGTGGATAATAATCTCTCATTTAATTCTCTCCACACTCCTACCAGGCATGTATTGAGACCTTAAGGAAAGCCCACAATTGTGTGGCTACACATGGCACAGAGAACAGGCAGGAAAAGAAAAGAGAACTTCTTTCTTTCCTGCTTGATTATAGGGCGCATGTATATACTTTGCTCTTCTAAGTCTTAGGGGAGCTGATAAGAAGCTAGAACAGCTACCCTTGCCCAAGCCAGACCGTCTATGGTTCCTGTGTGTATCATAACAGCTCAAACAAGACCTGGGCTGAATAACCTCACCCCACAAACCCCAATTCCTAAGTCTCTAGGATGGATCATTTTTAGTGCTTAGTTCTAGAACAAGGACCACCAACCAGTGTGGTCTCCCAAGACACTGTTATTACTAAACCCAAGTTATTTGTTGCATGTAACATTATTTTTAAACCATCCACAGCAACAAAAAAATGACTGAATTCTGATAAATTCAGAGTAATACTTGGTTAGACGTCTTAAAATTCTTTATGTAATGTCCAATAAAGTCAAATCTAATTTTTACAGAATAAATTGAACCCAAGTTCTATAAAAATAGATTTTCAGGAAAAATGGGAAATTGACAATTTCCCTAAGAAGTTCCTATGAAGAAGTAGTCTCTTCCATTTGAATAATGACAACGAAATCAGGCATTCCTGTATTCTTTCTTTTCCCCTTTATTAATGAATTAGAATACACAATTGATTTGAAATTAAATAAAAATCTCATAAGCATCATTCACATCTTCATTACCAGTCACTTGAGCTTTGTAAAACTGGATTTCCATTTAAATGGCTTCATGTCAAAATGGGAGTTCACTGTGACTGTGGAAGCCCATCTGAGAAGTAGCCTGACCCTGCTCAGCCTGCAGCCAGGGCAGCAAGTGCAGGCAGCTGCAGTGGGCACAGCCAACCGGGGCATGGGTTCAGTAGCAAGAAGGGTACCCGGTGGCCACAACCAGCTGGGCCAAGGAGGGCGGGAAACACTCAGCTGACTGCAGGGTCGGGATCTCCTGAGAGGCTCCCTTGAGACATATCTTCTTGCATAGATACTCCCCCTGTGTGCGAGGAGCCTGCTTTGTTCCCAGGCTTTCATCAGTAGGTCTCCAGCAAATCTGCTTCTGCCCCGATTTCCAAAGGGACCCTTGGGACAGTTTGGGACCACAGACATAGGTTTTTCTTTCCTTTACTAGGCAGCTTTGAAATTCTCAGTCAGGAGGATGGGCTCAGACTAAGACTCTGGGGCAACAGTTTTGAGGAATTTTTTGCTTCATGATTCACTAGCTGCATTGAAAATGTGAGAACATAACGTTACGCTGTTAATTCTTTTCTAATTCTGACTCTGTTTTCCAGAAGTGACAGATTTCAGAATAACTAAATAATTTCTAGTGTCACTTTTTTTCTTCCCAATATTAGTGTCACATGTGAAACCTGGTATTTTGAGACTTTTCATCACCCATCTGGCTCTCTAGGAATCTTTAAAAAAGTATAACTTTTAAAAAGAATAAAAAAAATGATAAAGAATGTTTTAAAATATAGACTGCTGTCCATTTGGTCTACTTTATAGAATTATCCACAGGCCATAATTACCTAAGTGTCATTTTTTGAATTCTTCCATTCTTCACTATAGACTGCTAGGAAGACTCTAGGGAAGCCACGTTTAAGCTCTATGTAAGTGAACCTGCATGCATGCACAGTTGGAGAATAGGAGACCCATCGTTTGCTTGTTGAGAGTTGATCATGGCTTCCAGTGTTGCTTATGCCCCATTATTAGTTCCCATAGAACAGTCCCAGAGGACTCCATCATCCCCAGGTACAGGTGGGCTAGTGGGAGATTCCTCAGATGCTCATTTGTCCTCAGAGAATGAGGTCACAAGCATTTAGGAGGATACTCAAGTCAGACCTGTTGGCTCAGGCCTTTAATCTCAGCAAGGTGGCAAGGCAGAAAGACTGAAAGTTCATCGTCTTTGTGAACATGGCTACAGAGTGAATTTAAGACTGTCCTGGACTAGACAACTTATTGAGACATTGTCTCAAGGTGAAAAAATAAAATAAGGATTGGGGATGTAGGTCAGTCTCCAGTACTTGACTGGCATGCATCAGGTCTTAGATTTAATTCATGGTACCCAGGAAAACAAAAGAAAGGGGACTCATGCTGGGCATGGTGACACATATCTGCCATTCTAAGATTTTGGACACTGGAAAGGGAGAATTTCTACTTTGAGGCCAACCAAGGCTACATAGCAAGACCCTTTCTTTAAAAACAGAAGTTAACTGTACACGGTAGTACACGCCTTTACTCAACCACTCGGGTGTCAGGGGCAGGCATATCTCTGTGAGTCCAAAGCCTCGGCTACATAGCAAGTTCTGGGCCAGCCATGGCTTCCTAGTGAGACACTGTCTCAAAAACATAAACAAACAAAAAATACAGCAAAAAAATAAATAAAAATCAAATGAACAAAAAGTAAAAATAAATAGGAGCCTACCCCAGCCCTCCATTACAGGGACATGGTTTTTGCTGACATACAGCATGTCCTTTCTTCGTGTCATGCAGAGCCAATTTCCAAACGAGCACACTTTCACAGAGCATTTTAGCAGGGGCTGCAGACCTTCAGGCAGCTCCATAGAGTTAGCAAAACGTTACTATGCTGCAGACTTGTGTGCTGAGAGGAGTCCTGTAGCCTGTTCTCTTTACCCACTCTGTGCCTCAGTTTCTCTTCTGGCAGTGCTTCTGTTGAGATGAGAGTGGCAAGCCAGAGAGCCAGCAGTGCGTGAGTCATCAATCAAACATGCGGTTACTGCCCATCCACACTCAGAAAGATCCAACCCAAAGGCAAGATTAGTGAATAGAAAAATGAAACAGAACAAAACCTAACAGTGCATTTTAGAAAGACCAGATGGGCTTTGCTCCAGAATGCAGCAATGAAGCAGTATTAAGGACTCTAAGTCAGATGTGACTGTACACACTGCAATCCCAGCACCTAGGAGACTGAGGCAGTAGACTCACCCACTCCAGGCCAGCTTGGGTTACAAAGTGAGATTGTCTCAAAAAACGAAGAAAAAAAAACTATTCATATCCTTTACCATTTCAGAGATTAATGGTCAATCATGTATTTATATGTCTAAATGCCAAAATGTGTGTTTAAGAGGATAATTGTCCTAGGGTTACTATTGCTATGATAAAACATCAAAACCAAAAGTGACTTGAAGAGGAAAGGTTTTATTTCACCTCACACTTCCAGGTAACTCTCCATCATTGAGGGAAGTCAGGATAGAAGTTCAAGCAGGGCAGGATCCTGGAGGCAGGAGCTGTTGCAGAAACCATGAAGGGGAGTTGCTAACTGGCTTGCTCACAGGTCAATCTGGTAGGGGCATTTTCTCAAGCGAGCTTTCTCCCTTCCAAAATGACTCTAGCTTGTGGCAAGCTGCCATAAAATGAGTCAATCATATTCAATTCCAATTTAAAATACTAATTTTTATTTTATGTAGTGTGTGTGTGTGTGTGTGTGTGTGTTTGCCTGCACAATATGTATGTGCACTGTGTGCGTTCCTGGTATCCTTGGAGGCCAGAAGAGAGTATCAGATCCTCTGCAACTGGAGTTATAGATGGCTGTGAGACACCCTATGGGTGCTGGTAACTGAATCCAAGCCTTCTGCAAGAGCTGCAAAAGCTCTTAACCCCTAAGTAACCTCTTCAAACTCTTTAACCCTGATTTTTAAAAACCTACCTATCACTGGGCTTGGTGGTGCACACTTTTGATCCCAGCACTCAGGAGGCAGAGGCACGTGGATCTCTGAGTTCAAGGCCAGCCTGGTCTACAGAGCTAGTTCCAGGACAATCAGGGTTGCATAGGAAAACCCTGTCTCTAAAAACCTAAATAAATGAACAAATTTATATAATGGGTCTTGAGACTTACTTCCTTAACATAATAAAACTATCACTCACACATACACACATATGCAGGCACACATGCATGCGTATGCAAACTCTCACAAACTCTCACATGTACTGCACTACGTATGTCATAATACCGTGTTTTGCAGTAAGACCATAACGAAAAGTGTTCCTACTGAAACGAGCAGCAAGTCAAGCCTTCTTCCTCTCATCACTGGGACTATTCAAACTTGTACCCGAAGTACTAATTAAAAAGAATTCCCGTAACAAACGGGAGGCCACAGTAGTGGGGAGGCAAAGGTAATGCTTTCAGTACCTGCTGATGCCAGGACTGCACAGATGGAAAAGCACAGACAATATTAAATAAAGCTTTAGATAAAAGCGGAAGAAGTAGGTGGCCAGTCACTGAGACGGTAATTAAATAATAGTGGCCTTTTGCCCAGCAAACACCAGACCGGAGAGAAAGGGAGGCTACAGCCCAAGTCACTTGTTCTGCATTTTTCAGAAGCTCCTCTGTGATGGCAACGGGAACATGACTGAACCAGGATGGAGTCATTTTCAATAACTTACTTTGCAATAGAAGACATGAGCACAAACAGCAAACCCAAATAGGCAAGGCTTCGGGCAGTGAGCGATGCTGGGAAGGAAGGCAGGAGGCTGATATGCTTTCGTAAAGAGATGAGGAAGGCTAGGTCAGGTTGTGGTAGGAGCTCTGCATGATCTAGAGGGCCTAGGATGACCTCCCTTAGGAGGTGAAATTGGTGGAGACTCGAAATCAAGCCTGCCAAGGAAGAGCCAAGGGCAGGACGTACAGATGGAGGCAAGGGGGAGAGAGAAAAGAAAGAACTAATGTACCCAGAAGAGCTAGGGACTAAGCACTTCGCCTTTGGGAATGTAGATCATATTTTGGTGCCGTATAACATCACTGAAGGACTTTGAAGGATACTCTGGTATGATTTCAGAGGTTGTAAGAAAGCTACCTCTGGCAGATGTGTGGGCAATGGGCCCTGGAAGAGGGTGGAAACCAGTCTGTGGCCCAGAGTAAAGGAGATGGCCTGAGGTGACTTTAGAGAAACAGGCATAGGTTCGCTCTGCATTCAGATGCACAGAGAGCCAGCAGCACTTGCTAACAGATTGGTGTGAGGGATGAGTAGGAGGAGAAATGAGGGTGTAACTCAAAGATTCCATTCACAATAGAAAAACAAACAAAAACACAAAATGTCTAAGGAGAAATCACGCAGGAAATGTCCAAAGCCTATGTAACAAAAACTCAAGATATTTCCTGAGGGGTTTAAAGAAAATGAAAGAAGAAAGAAAAAACTAGAAAGAGTGTGTGTAATAGAGACATCTACGTACTCACAGACAAATATAGACGATTTGAAGAAATCCAACTTTGTGGTGTAATTACAACAGAACTTAAACATGACAAAAATGTTACCAAGGATCATTTACTTGGGACTAAGTTTGGATAATTCTAAAATAAAGAGAGCATCAGCAGAAAACAGTCTATTAGCTACTAAAATGTCAAATAAAGCTGCAATAAGGGTGCAGAAAAATCACTAAGTAGGGACAGACAAAAGGAGTTAACAGATCAAACAGCCAGTCTGGGGGTAGACCCAAATACAAACCCAAGCAGAAAACTTGTGTTCCTATATGCATGTTGTGTGGCTTGACTAGTCCTTTAAACACATAACAGGGGCTGAAGAAGTGGCTCAGCCACTAAGAGTATTTGATGCTCTTCCAGAGAATCTTAGTTCAGTTCCCAGCACTGCTGTCAGGCTGCTCTCAACCTCCTGTAATCCAGGGGATCTGGAGCCCTTTTCTGACCTCCACTGCACACAGTGTCAGACACACGCAAAACAAAATAGAATAAAATAAGTCTTTAAAATGATGATAATAAAATGCATAACACAACATCACTATTTTAATTTAGAATAAATTCAAAAATATCAAAGATAAAAGTAAATGGATAACTTCATAATCTTAGAGTAAGGAAATACATTCTATGCATAATACAAAAAATAAAAAACCATGTGAGAAAACTCACATGCAAACTCAAACTATGCAAATATAGAAACCTGTGTGTATGCCAAGAACCAAGCAAGCAAACAAAAACCTCAAAGTTAAAATTTAACTGAATTCATCAAATTCTGGGGGTTTAAATCGCATCTATTTGTTCTAAGTTTCCCATGGGTAACTTCAGCCAAATATCTGAGTGGTTGGGTTGTGTTCTTTCAGAAGCGGTGTTTATATCCTACCCCAGCCCCTGAAAATGTGACCATATATGGAAGAGGGCCTTCAGAGATGTAATCAAGTTGAGATTTGGCCATACCAGATTGGGATGGGCACAAATCCACTGGTGAGTGTCCTTATAAGAGAAACACACACACACAGACACACAGACACACAGACACACACACACACAGAGGAGAAGACCATGTAAAGAGGATTGTAGAAACCAGAGCAGTGAAGACACGATAAATAACACCACCAATTACTGGAAGCCCCAGAAATAGTAAAGAGGGTTGAGGAATGAATTGTTCCTTAGGACCTAAAAGGCATGGCCCTACCAGTACCTTGATTTCAGATGTCTGTTGGAACACAAAAGAATATATTTTTGTTGCTTTGAGCTATCTAGTTTGTGCTGATTTCTTAGACCACCCCAAGGAACCACGTACACTAATGTCTAAAAGACATGTTGAGTTTTATTATAATGAAACTCCTCTTCAGTGTTCTCTAGAGGAACAGAAGCCATAGGACAAATATACATACCAAAAGGGGATTTATTAGCATGAGTTACAGGCTGTGGTCGGGCTAGTCCAACAATGGCTCTCTCCTTTTAGAAAGGTCAAGAATCTGATAGTTGTAGAGTTCACAAGGCTGGATGTCTCAGCTGATCTTTGGACTATGGTGAAATCCCAAAGAAGTAGCAACAGCAAATTAATGATTCAGCAGCAGAATATATGAACTTGACATCAAGCATGAGGGAAAACGGGCAAAAAGCAAAAGCTTCCTTTCATGTCCTTTTATGTGGGATGCTTCTACAAAATGGGGCCCAGACTTAGGGTAGGTCTTCTGACCACAAGTGATCTAGATTAGGGTGGATCTTCCCACCTCAAATGATCCAATCAAGAAACTCCTTTACAGGTGTGCCTGAATGCTTTCGTTTTAGTTTATTTCAAATGCAGGTAAGTTGATAACCAAGATTAGCCATCACAATTTCACTAACTCCTCAGATCAGTGTGCAATTTAAAACTCATGGATTATTTATTTATGGAATTTATCATTTAATATTTTTGGGTGATAATCAAAACTATGCAAAGTAGAAACTTCAATACAAAAACTGACCAAAAATATCAGATAGTAAAACTCAACATAGTTTCCATAAAGTAACATTATTGCTTAAATCTGAAAAGTTTTCATAGGATCCTAGGGTAACGGCTCCACTCTTGGCATTTCCCAGTTAGTTAACGCCTGTGTCGTGGTCTCAGCTGGGAAGACTGGCCTGAGGAAGTCATCAAATCCACGGGCCCAGTCTCCCTCCTCCTTAAACTGTATTGCCAAGCATTGTCTGCCAGCCTGACTGCCAATCCCTTGGGTGTCACTTCTCAAACCCACAGCATCATAGTCTCAGGAGTGCTAGTTTCTCTTGCAAGAACATGGGATGCATGAAGGTCAGATACCGACAGGTCTGATCAGTGAATACTCTAGTTTGCCTTTCTTTCTAGGGTTGCTAAGGACACATATTACATATCACACCATGATCTGGATAAGCTGTATCATAAAAGAATAAAAATTGTTCTTAGGTACCATGTTATTCAAAGCCTTAGACCCACAATTTTGGTATCTGTATATTCTTGTTTTAGAATTATTTTGTGTAGATCAATTTGTTATCAAGTGAAGTAGCTCCAAAGTGACACCATTTGCCTTATATAGGCATTTATATTTTACTATTTTATATTTTTTGGTCAGTTTTTGTATAGGAGTTCTCACTATCCATGGTTTTAATTATTATTGCCTAAATATACTGAAGTGCAAATTCCAGAAATCATTCTTAAGTTTTAACTTGTGTGTTGATCTGAAGAGTAGTGCAGTGAAATCTTGCGTGGTCTCACTCCATCTCACCTGGCTGTGAATCATCCTTTTGATCAGCATATCCATTTGGACATATGCCACGCACTATCTAGTCACTTAGTAGCTGTCTGGGGTATTAAGTCAGCTGTTGAGGTGTTGCCGTGTTGGTATTCCAGGGACCCTAACCTGTCACAGTGGAACTTGTGGGAGGCTATTTCACAGTGTCTTTGTCATTTACTGTGCTGCATCTCCTCACCTAGGAATTGCATCATCTTACATCATCATCATCATCATCATCATCATCATTATCATCATCATCATCAGAAGAAGAAAGGCAAGGAAAAAAAGAGTTTACTGCAATAAGATATTAAGATATTAGAGTATTATGTCACTTTTTTTGGATTGAAACATTCCATCTTGAGGGACAGAAAAGCTTGTGAGGATCTTGAATCTCACAAGAAACCTGTACAACTTAGGAAGCTCATGAAACTTACAAGGCTCACAAGATTGCTCCCTGAGGTTATATAAGCAGTAAACAATTACTGAAGGAGATAAGGCACTGGTGAAGCTACCTACAAATTGTACAGCAGAGTCCAGGGTTGCAGCTTCAAGAGTGTCACCAGTCCTGAAGGCTTTTGGATAATGGAGCGTTTGGTCACCTGTGTTCTTGTAAGTAACCCCCAAAATTCACGAGCTCGGTAAGCTGGCATTAAATGGAATTATTTTCTTTGGTCTTTCGTTATCTTTTCTGTATGAGATGACTAGAAACAGTCTCTTTGAGAAACATGTCAAAATATAGAGGGAGAATAGAGGGGGAGGTTCCCATAAACTGAATTACAACATGTTGATATTCATGCTCCTATGTATTGTTAGTCGCTATGAATCTCTTTCTGGGCCCAGCTTGTAGTTAGCTTCCTCACGGGTATGTTGATATAGAAAAATAAAGCCTATTTAGGGTTCAGTGTTATCTTTGGGTTCGAGTATCCATCAGGGTCTTGGAAAGTGGGTAAGGAGCAACCAATGTATGTAAAAACAGACTGTGGTTTCCAGAAAGTTTTTGTTTTAGCTTCTTCAATCTCCCTTTACACATGGGTTGCTGGTGGTCTTGTCAAGATGTCTGATTGCTGTGCTCTGTAGGTCTGGATGAGCAAAGGATGTCTTAACTAGATCGCCTAGCAGGACTTTCCCAGTTCGTTCTTAGATGATTGGCCCTAAGCAACCGGCCCTCTAGCAGTTGCCCTACAGCTGTGCAGGGAAAGGGTGTTCCTTTTATATGTCACTTGGGGCCACCCAAAACATTGATAGTGCCAGTTGCTAACGACTTAGTCTCATGAAAATGCCAGCTTGGCAAAGCGTAACAAGCTTTACTCTCCTCGTGGTACCCCGCCAAGTCCTTTTCCGTGTATGATAAAGCTTTCTGGAATGTTCTTGAAGCTCTCTGGTATGTTCCTCATTGTGGAAAGCTGAGGCAGAACCCAGCTTGAAACCGGACTCCCTGCTTCGACTTTCAGTCATCCAAACTCATCACACTCTTTTCTTGGGCAAGAGGGACCCAGAAATACTGTGAACATCGGAGCAAAGTCAGAATGTCTGCCTCTTAACGTTGCTGATTTAGGCACTAGCCCGAGTGGGAAGCTGCCCACCCCGCCCCCATCCCACAAACAGTTCTCCAGCAGAAAGGTTGAAGGAAGGAGAGGCTGAATGTATTAACTGTCTCCTTGGCCCCGCTGCTGCCCGATTTCCTTTGGGCTCAGCAGACGGTATTAGGCGCCAGACACATACGCATGGTGCCATTTGCGTGTCTGTGTTAAAGTTGACTTAATTAGGAGGGTTTACCTCAAATACACGCTTAAACGGATTCTCCTAGTGGTGTAACACTCTCATGTACTGCCTATTGCTATGCTGAAAAAAAGAGAAGGCGAACACAGAACGTGGGCAGCAGCTCTGAAGTCGTGTTTACAGGCATTGATGTGCAGCAGAGAAAGAAAATGGGACTGAGGTCGCGTGAACTCCTGTAGGAAAAATAGAGATAAATAATTCAGATTCTCATTATCATAGAGGCATATAGCTCCAGTGCATGGGAGCATCCTGCCTTTGTGGGAATTGGTATGCAGAAGGTATTCAGAAGCTATCGCGTGTAATCTAGCATTAATATTAACATAAATCCAAGGCAGGAATTAACAATATTTCCAAAGTCTTATAGGATAACTGAATTCACACTATATTGTTTCGTCCTCGTGGGCATTTTAGTAATCGGATAATAGAAATGTTGAAGTAGTTGAGATGTTCTTTATATTGCTCCATGAAAAGATCTTAACACAGTGTCTTTAGCAGACAGTTCTGATGGAATGTGTTGAACAAAAAGAAATATGCCTATTTTGGTAATATGGGTGTGTTTCATTAGCTCAGCCTGCAGCGATATGACATTGCATTCTAAAAGGAATACAATTAATAACAATGAGAGGTGTTTTTCCCCTCAAAGAGTGGAGCTGGAGTGGTTGAGCACAATGTCAGGGCAATTAAGCTGAGGCACTGCATTACCTTTGTCTGAACACCGGCAACATCACCCTGTCTCAATGTGTTGAATCGCTATTTCTTTAGCGGAGACTTCGTAATTTATTTTGATGTTTCCTATAATTCAGACCACTATAATAAAAATGGTTTTTTTCAGGTAAGAAAAAAAAACTTTTAAAATAACTAGGCAGTAGAAATTAACATTTCTTTCAGTTGGCATAGATTCCACTTTTTTTCCCTAGAAGGGAATAAGCGGCACAAGGGAAACACACACGGTAACTTCTGGGGATTAAGCGGAATCGAATGATCCTGTTGGTAAAGCAGGGACGTACAGAACAGCCAGGTGTCCGTGCACACCGTGCCCTCTGGAAGAGCAAGCCAGGGGGAAAGTTGTACTTTGAGGCTATTAAAATAATCACCCAGGGTACTATTTTATTCAGTATTAACCTTTATGTTTTAAGTTAAATGACAGTGAAGGTTCTGGAACGTGGTGATTCCCCAGAGTCTCGGTAGGTGAGATTTCTTTTATCTCTAAAGAGGTTTTATTCTACTCTTCAATGCCCAAACGGTTCTTGCTTCCCTTCGCTGGTCAGTTTTAATAGGCGTGACGAAAGAGAAAATGTGTCGAAACATGAAAACTCTGCTTTTTAAAAACAGATGATGAAGAAGATTGGTTAAAACCTTATTTCTGCATGCCCAGTCTGCTTCAAGCTTCCAGAGCCATGGTTGTTTGGGCAAGGGTAGACTGCCGGGGATAGGGGTGAGGGGAGATGAAGGCCAACAAATCCATCAATCCTTTCTGCTCACCCAGGTTTACCCTGACGGACTTGGCTTGGTGGACATACAGAGCTGAAAGCGGGTATCTAGAAATGCCACTCTGAGTCTGGGCCTTTGTGTATTAATACCCAACTCCATTTCCACTCATGAGTGATGTATTAAAATGTTGTAGGTAATAAATTGTTAATCTTAGAGGCTCTAGGTGATTTCTTACTCACACGGGGACTGAGTTAATGTAACACCCTGATCATTGCTCTGACCACCTTTCCTTTCTGGGTTATTTTTTTGCTAGCCTTCCAAAGGCAGCCGGCTCCATTGCCAACTCACTCTGTCTGTAACCACTGCTTAGGTCCTGCATATATGCAGACACACACACACCTCTTCAGACAATTAAATCACACCAAGCTGCTAGGGGACAGGAGGCCTCCGCGTGTTACGTGAGCAGCCCCCCTCCCCTGCTAAGTATTATTGACAAATCCATCAAGGGCAGTGATGCATTGGCTTCCACCTTACCTAGAAGGACACTAGGGCAACGGTGACATGCTGTCACCGTGGTAACTGCGGCTGAAGTGAACAGCCTGTTAGGATAGGTGACCTCTGTTGGCAGTGAGCCTAGAGATGTAGCACTCACCCGGCTGCCATGTCATGGGGACCCCAAGGAACAGCCTGGTGCCCTCAAATTGATTCATTAGGCCCTAAACGTATCGATCGCTCCAATTTGCAGGAATTTATTATATTGATATTGGACTGATTAACATTTTGTGCCAGACTGGTTCGATATGTGCTTGTAACAGCTTTTAATGATTAATTGACTTTTATGATTCCATCTCAGGGCTGTCAGTGAGCTGTGAACTGTGGGCAGGCTTGTTCCTTGACTGTCTCTCCAGTGGCACAGGGCAGTGATTGAATACCTAGGAAATTAGTGTCCTTGCTGTCTCATTTTATGAAAGATAAATGCTATGACATTTAATGCAGACCTTAATTTAGAACAGAACTAAGCAGATCATTTTGCAATTTAATCATAAACAGGTAAATATCAAAACTTGTTTAGCATTTTACAAGTTAAGCACACAGAAGACGGAGGCAAAGCAGAGAAGGCGACAAGGGAGCCAGCAAGAGGTAAAATAAAATAACGTGGGTTGGAACTGCACGGCAATTTAATAATCACGTAATTTATTAGGGGCAACATCCGAGCCCATTTCTCGGCCCAGAATATACTGCTCTCATTCACTCGGTGGCGAGCCCAGGGCGTGCCGCTTGGCACAAGCTGTAAAGTTAGCATTTACCTTCAGGGCTGAAGGCAACTCTGCAATATTGCCTGGTGAGTCGAGGAAAATACATTGACTGATTTGCCACAAAAGTAAATAGCAGAAAAAGGGACAGGCTCCCGTTTAATATGTGTCCCTGACATGTAATAAGGGGAATATCACATTCAGCATGGTTTATGTGTTACCTAAAACAACCATAAACATTATGAAAAGACGGCAGGAGAAATGAGATTTTATTGTGCTCACTAACAACAGAGAGAGAGAAAGAGAGAGAGAGGAGGAAGGCTGGGGGATGCCAGCTCACACCTCTTGCATTCATATTTAAAGCATATTTTCTGCCTTTCATTTTAATTAAAAGACTTAAGTTAGGGGGAAACTGTCTAAACATCATGTCAAATTATTCATGTTTGTACATATAAGGAATGAGATGAAATGGTCCCGTGCATGCTTCTTCCTTTACTGTTGAGCAGTTTTCTTCCTTGCTGTGCAGGGTGAGGACACCTTTCTCTGGTGTGAGGTTGTCGGGTGATGTAGACTCTAACCATTTGCAGTGTACATATTTTGTGGCCCTCGTCTGAGGACTGCTTGATTCACAGCAGTTCCGTTTGCTCCAGTTCTACAGTGTTGAAAAGGATTGGGAAGTCACCCAGCCCTGTACGACAGAAACACCCATAAACATCTTGTGGCTTCAATCACTTCTGAGCCGAGTCCAGGCTGTCTCCTTGTCTCCCTCACCTCCTGGGCTTTCAATCTAACATCACTTCTAGTTAAGCTTGGAATGATGGCTTTTCTGTGATTTCTTGTTCAATGGTAAGAATGAATTAACTGGGCTCCTGGCTATCTGTGTTTCTCTGCTTCTACATACAACCTTGTGTGTGCATACGCCTACATTATAAGCCCAGGTTATAAGCCCTGCTTACCATCGGGAGCTCTTGGCTATGAATGGCACTATGATCCCCCTGTTCAGGGCCTACAGCCCAGCTAGGGTGCCCTTTTCGATGCTGGAACTTAGGAAGCACAAACACCCCACTGTAGCTGAATCACAGTCCCAAACTGCAGAAGACATTTTCAAATCTGCCCTTCCTTTGATTGGCCTCAGGGTCTTCTCCCTTTGGGGACATTCTTTTCTGAGAAGTCTTCAACTGGCTGGCAGTGTTTCCTTATGCTGAATGTAATCTTGCGGTAGAACATTTCATCGGATCCAGCCCCACACAAACTGCCAATAGGCTGGGGCATGCCCCATGTAGTCTCTAGAGAGCCGCCCATCATGAAGAAGGGTCTGCCTCTCCTTATTGCTCCAGCATGCTCCATGCCCATGTGCAGAGGGAAGGCATGGGTTGCTTTCCAATCGTTCACTTTTCCTGACCCACCACCGCAGCCTCTGCCACATCTGTCCTCCCCTTTCCCATGGCACCACAAGAGGTCCTTGTTTCCCACAGGCTGAATGAACTGGGAGCTTGTCTTGAGACTCCTGCTGAAGTTTATGTCTGCGATGCTTTAGGAGGTGGGACTACCTGGAGAAAGTGTGCCACCACCCACACCGTCAGTGAAGGGGGTGCATGAGAACCCTGAATGGCAGAGAAGGGAGGAGAGAAGGTTCTGGATGCAAATATTTCACTAGTCCTAATGATTCCAAAGGCATAAGGAGTGTATAGGAAAAGGAAGCAGAAGTGTTTTCTTCAGTGTTGGAAAACCATCTTTCTGTATATTAGTAATCCTGGTCCTTAATTGCAGATTCAAACTGACCTGAAGCTGTGCTCAGCCCTGGTTCTGTTAAGTAGCGGATGTGTGATACAAACACAGACAGAGACCACACAGGCAAACTGCAGACTCGCTGTGTGCTGGTTCTGACGGTTTTCCTCTCCTTTGCAGTGTCTCATGAGCATCACACACCCATCCTCCCTGTCATGTCAGAGCCCAGCTCTCGTCACCTGGTCACCTGGTCACAATGCATCTGTTTTAGTCCCCAGCACTCACTTCCCAGGGAGAGTCCCAGGACTCACAGAAAACACGCTTGCCCGTCTTTCCAATCACTCATCAAAGAGCTTTCTATGTCTACTTCCTTCTGGCTCGCTGTCAGCTGCAGGTCATATTATTATCAGAAATTCCATGATAAATTTAACATAGGGGAAAAATGTAAGGATTTCCCCAAGTGAACAGGTGGAATATATTATCTCCTATTCTGTGCATATTAATTTTCAAAATGCTCATCTTTCAGTAAACATTTTAGTTCAGGTAAAGAAAGGTACAGGGGTAGGAGATGTCTTACTCCAAATTCAACATCAAAGGAAAAGAAAAGCAAAACCAAACAATATCCAGAATTCCTTATTTTTTTAAAGATTTATTTCTAGGGGCTGGAAAGATTGCTCAGCAGTTAAGAATACTTGCTGCTCTTGTAGAGGACCCAGGTTCCATTCCCAGCACCCACATGGTGATTCATAACCACCTATAACTCCAATTCCAGGGAATTTGGTGCCCTCTCTGACCTTCAGGGGCACCAAGCACACATGACATGGTACACATGCATATACACAGGCAAAACACACATAAAATAGAAAGAGCAAATCTAATTTGTAAAGATTTTTAAAAGATATATTTGTGGCTTAACTTGGGAGGCAGAAGCAGGCAGATCTCCAAGTTCAAGGCCAGGCTGGTCTACAGAGTGAGTTCTTGGACAGCCAGGGCTACACAGGGAAACCCTGTCTCCCCCCACCCCCCACAAAAAATATATTATTTGTGTATGTGTGCACATTTGTATGGCCCACATGAGTGTGCAGATACCTACAGAGGCCAGAAGAGGGTATCAGATCCCCTGAAGCTGGAGTTACAGACAGTTGTGAGCTGCCTGATGGGTGCGGGGAACTGAACTTGGATCATCTGAAAGAGCAGTAAGTACTCTTAACCACTAAGTTAAATGAAAATATTTGTATTTTACAATGTACATTTTTAAATATGAAATTTTAAAAAGTAAGTTTTACAATATGTATTTAAAATTTTTGTATTACGTGAATGTGTGTTTTGCCTGTATGCATGTCTGTGCCCCATGCGCATTCCTGGTGCCTGTGAAGAGGGTGTCAGATTTCCTAGAATGGGAGTAACAGAAGGTTGTGGGCTACCCTGAAGGTGCTGGGAAGAGAAGCTGGGTCCTCTGTGAGAACAAGTGCTCTTGACCACTAAATCATCTCTCTGTCTCTCCAGCCCTATCAAAATATTTTATTCATAAGATCTAGAAGGGATACTATGGTATATTTTACTCCTCAATCATAACATATATAAAAGGCATATAGTATACTGAATATACCAGAAATCCTAGCACTCTGTATTTTACATTTTTTATATTAACATTTCTGTTATATGTTGTAATTTTACTTGACAGTCATTGCCTTTTAAATTGATGGCATAGAAATTAGGTTAATGTGATCCCAGCACTCAGAAGCCTGAGGCAGAAGTATCAAAATTCGAGGCCAGCCTGGGCTACATTGTTAGACCCTGTCTCAAAAACAGTAAAGATCTGATGATACAAATCATCATTGATTTGAAGACTTATTTTATTTTATTTTATAGCCATATTTGTATGTCTCTAATCTGCACAAGGAAAGATAATTTTATTCACGTCTGTATTCGTCCCTTTTCATCATTGTGACCTAAATACCTGATGTCACTGAGGGGAGGAGAGCCTCCTGTTTGGCTCATGGTTACAGAGGGCTTCAGCTGATGGAGGCAGGGAAGGCAGCTAGATCATATCATGGTGAGCTAGGAAGTAGAGAACAGAAAGAGGACCCAAGCAGGGTAAAACCTTCAAACACCTGTCCCCAGTGACACACTTCCTCCAGACCGGCTGCTCCTCCTGGAGGCTCCACGGCTTCCAGAAATAGCACCTCCAGCTGGCAGGCAGGTGTCGGAAACATGAGCCCCGTGCAGACATTTCCATTTAAATAATAGCAATGTTAGTCTTCTTGGGCAACTACCTCAAAGGACCACAGGGCTAAGCAGCCTCTGCGTAAAGAGAATTTATCACTCATAGCTCTAGAGGTTAGACATCCGAGCTCAGAGTGTCAATGTGGCTGAGCTCCAGGGACTGCCTTTTGCAGGGCTGCAAACCTCCTGCCTTCTCATTTTACCAGATGAGATCCCTCCCAGTTCTCTGACCTCTTAGGACCACATGAATCTCGTTCCTGAAGGCTCCGCCTTGACACTGTCTGCCTCTCCCAAACCATGCCTGTAAAACTCATCGTTCAGGGCTTTAGCTTCCAATAGATGAACATGAAGGGACATGAACAGTCTATAACATTTAGGACAATTTTTTTTCTCTCAACTGTTTTCATAGTCGCATATGCTGTAGTTTTAAACTTAGCCAAGTTTATCTCTTTGGTCTTCATCAGGCCCAAGAAAGGAAGCCTTTATTGGCTTCCATGTTGTGGTCTTTTTAAAGATGCTGAGAAGTCAGCGCATACTTCCAAATATTTCAACTTGGTGGAAGTACATAGGAAATGCCTCATTTGGAGTTATGTCTCAAGTTTTATCTAAATGTTTCAACAGCATGCAGATTAAACAACCGACTTTGAGGTCATCATTGCATGATGCTCTGTTTCTTTCCAGCCTGGGGATTCATTTGCATGAGAATAGGGGACACCTACCTTACCTGCATTGCTCTGTGGACAAGCTCAGCCCTGCCTTGATCCTGTGCCCTCTGGGGAATGTGTAGTGTGCTTATGAGCCTCGGTGAGCCAGGAGGCAGTATTTCTGGGGACAGTGTGGCTGTGTGGTATAGCATCCCCTGCTTCTAGTTCTTCTCCCTGATCCAAGAGGAAGGAGAAGAAAATAAGGAGCAAAGGGAAGCTCCTTCTTGCTTATCTCGCAAGTGTGGCTTTACTAAGATGCACAATTTTTATGTACTTGCCAGGTTTGGTACAGAGGTCCCCAATTCTGGGTGGAAGGACTACTAGGAACTTCTCTAGAAATAAAGACTTAGTGTGAGCTAGGGAACTGTTTGCAGCTTTTGTTTTCAAACCTGACTAACACATAACCTCGGGAAGCTCACTTTCCAACATGGCTCCTTGATGACATTTCACGTTTGAAATATAGTACTACCTATGGTGGCCTTCCTACATTGGCATCTACTTATCACACACACACATGTGCACACACGCTCCCACTCTATCTGCAACTCTGGCTTACTTCCACTGCAGGATCGTTGGGTGTTATCAACACACAGGTGTGCTTTTGGTGTGAGACGGAGAGGAGAGGGAGAAACAATGCCACGCTGTACCTGTGGAGGTCAGAGGACAACCTTAGGGATCATTCTTTACTTGAGACAAGGGCTCTTGTTCACTGCTGAATGGACACCATGGTAACTGGATCTGAAAACCCTCTGTTGCATCTCCCATCTCTCCATGGGAGAGCAAGGATTACAGACATGTAGACTACTCCAGCCAGATTTTACATGCATCTGGGGATCCAAACTCAGGCCATCAGGCTTGTACCATTGGTCCTTTCACCAGTGAGCCACCTCCTTGGCCCCATACTTGAGTTTTAATAGCAAGCTTATATGAAGAAAGAAACAGACAGGGTTATTTAGGGTACTGCACTAGCTACTTTTTGCTGTGACAAAATTAACTTCAAAAAAATGAAGGGTTTATTTTGGCTCACAGTACCAGGGTGCAGTCCTTCACGGCAGGGAAGTCACAGTGGTAGATGCTTGATGTGGCTGGTCACATCACATCTGCCCAATCAAGGAGTAGAGTCAGAAGAACGCTGCGGCTCTCCCCACCTCAGTTAATCTCATCCACATACTCCCTAGCACACAGGCCTGGAGACCTATCTTAAATGAGATTCTGGATCCCACCAAGATGATAATCAATATTAACCATCAAAGGCAGAGCTCAAAACTGCCATGTAATGTGTGCAGGTAGTTCTGCAGAAGGGCACACAAAAGTCAGAACCCAAGGTCCTTGATGCTCAGAGAGATGGTCTGTGCTGTGTCTAAATCCAGGGCCTGACCTAAGGCATTCAGATCCCATAGGCAAAGACAATGTCTTCAGTCAGTTATGAGTGTGTTATACACCACAGAAGCCCATGTTAGAATGGGCCACTCCAGAGATGGTCACAGAGCCTGCCATGAGGCTTTATCTAGGTTCAAGAAGTGGTGATATGTGGAGCAACAGAGCATAGGGCACATGAGTAATTAAAAAGAGGGGGCAGTTTGGACCTCTAATTCTGTCTCTGAGACTGATGGTTTGCTGATGACGTCTCAAATGTTCTAAGGCATGTTCCTTGTACCATGGATGAGTGAGGAGATTAAACAAACTAATGAAAACAAAGTGAATATTAAAGCATAGGATGGAGGGCACTGTTTCGCATGATCTCCATCCAAAGTTTCTGGGTCCTTGGGGTTGTTGCTTCCACACTCTTTGCACTGTGACATGCTTGGGATGTGTTCAGATAGCTGAGACTATCATCTCCATCAGACATGGGGTTGAAGGGGGCAGGACAAACACAGACATCTTTGCAGCCAGGCTGGATCTAACTAGAAAGAGTCTGTAAGAGTCAGAAGGATGAGAAACATGAGCTGGAAAACTCATTGTCATTGTGGCTGCCTTGGGATGAGGAGGAAATCGTAGTCCAGCATCCTATTACTTGTTTCTGCCTTCTGCTTAGGGGCTAGGCTCTGGTCCTATGTCAAGTTGTACTTCATCCTGAGTAGATTCCCAGTGCTAACTGCTGTCATGTCTCCATCTCTGTGTCTCTGTCTCTGTCTCTCTCTCTCTCTCACACACACACCACACATACACCCCCCCACACACATTAGATCTTTAGATTACAGTGTGGTGTCACTAAGGCTGATGCAGCGAAGGGCAAATCTGCCCAGAGTTGTTTACTCAACACTAGCTATGCCTAACTTTTAGTGGCACACTTTCTGTGTGCCAGATGTGACTCTCGTGCTAAATGTGTTTGATCTTTCTTAATCATCCTTAAAGATTTTCACAAAAATCCATGGGGTATACAAGGACACCGAGGCACAGAGAGGCAAAGGGCCATGCAGATAATAGATAAATCCGAGATCTCTACTGGCACAACGAAATGCTGACAGCTGGACAGCTGTCATCTACAGCAAACACTTAACATAATTCCTGTGATAATACCCATATCTATAGAATTTCACATAATTTAATGCATATGTAGCTGTGCCTCCGTAGTTGTTATTACTTAAGCGCCTGCCAGGGATAAGTCCCTTTTGCACGCACTCTGTCTTAACCCTCGCCCATTTCAGTGATGTCAGTGCAATAACCGTCCTCATTGAAAAACCACTCAAGGGGGCTGGAGAGATGGCTCAGCGGTTAAGAGCATTGCCTGCTCTTCCA
>LOJH01000213.1:12401-34836 GCA_001685095.1 Ellobius talpinus | reverse complement strand
GCCTGTAATGTGGTTTGATGCCCTCTTCTGGCCTGCAGGTATACACACAGATAAAATATTGTGTACATAATAAAAAAGACTGCTTTAAAAAAAAGAAAGAAAGAAAACCACTCAAGGTCTATGTGGATGGTTCTAATCCTAAGTATTTCTTTTCCTTGGGTAGGGGATCAACCCTTGCCCTCTACAGAGGACTCAGAGACTGCCCCCTTTCTTCTGTGGGGCTGTGTCACACAAAGCAAAAGTCTATTCTCTGTCCTTCAAACGCCTAATAGGAACAGTTCCAGCCTTGATGCAGTGGGACAGAGGTTTTCAAAATAAAATCTATCTCTAAGGTGATCAACAGAAGGTATTTACTAAGGATGGGGGCATGGCTGGGCTCTTCATAATTGTAGGGGTGCCTCCATCTCACCATGCCCACCTGTGTTTATCTTCCTCTCTTAAACAGTATGTAAGGCTCCAAGTACCTCTACCAATTGACTGAAGAGCCTGCAACCTGAGCTTTATATTCCTATTTTTATACCAGAGATATAAAGATACAGATATATTCATATATGAATATATATATTCTAGATTCTTTATGTGGGAAGAAATGAAATATTTATAATTTTTCCAGTTCCATACTTTTTTCCACAGATAACATAATTTCATTCTTTTCTTAAAAATGTTGTTTATAAAGCAAGTTGATTTCTACAGAGGAGGTGTCTTATGTTTATGGCCAGTGAAGAACTAGAAAGAAACTCTACCTCTAAGAACTGGGCCCCCGAGGCCTCGGCAGCAGTATGTTGTGTTTCCCCACTGAAGATGTGGGAATGATGAAGGGTCAAACTACTCACCAGTTGTTCAGAGTTACCCAGGCTCCAAGGTGGACACGACAGATTTTCTGGGCCAAGAGACCTGCTGTCAGAGGGGGGTTAGAGTGAAGGTGAGCAAGTGATCAGCCTGGCACTGGCAGTCGAAGACAGGCTGGATGCAATGTGACATCCTTTGCTATCTGCTGGTTTTCTTTAGCTACCCGCTGTTTGCCAGAAAGGAACCAGGTATCTTGACAGCCAGCACCTCAGGGATAAGTTCTCCAAACAGAGAGGTTGTACAGATATCACATGCTCCTGCACCCTGCCAACATCTTCAAAATGTTCAGCTGCTTTGTCCCACACATGGTCTATAGTTCCAGAACTTTTCACGATGAGACGCTGGGTCACGGCATGGCAGAAAACTTCTTGATTATCCTGTACTGGTTGGAGGTCACTGAAACCAACGGCCCTAGTTGAGAAGGATGGCAGAGAATGCATCTCTGGACAGTGGAAAGTTTCTGGTGGGCTCCATGGATCTGGGAGTTGAGTCTGGACATAAGCAAGGTTTTAGAGAAATGTACTTGGCCTTCGAGGCATCAATTCTCCTGGGGTTTCCAGAGCAGCTGAAGCAGCCACCATCTCACCACATCCTCCTGGCCTACTAAGCATTTTTTTAGACAGGGTTTCTCTGTGAGACCTGACTATCTTGGAGCTCACTATGTAGACACCAGGCTGACTCACAGAGATGTGCCTGCCTCTGCTTCCTGAGTGCTGGAATTAAAGGTGTGCCAGCATGCCTGGTCTCATTTCATTCTTTATGACAGTACAAAACTTTCTCAAGGATGTGTTCCACACTGTCACTATTCATACATCCATTTATGGACATCTTAGCCAATTTGATAATCTGTGCAACTTGAATTTGAGAAATAGCATTAACAGTGATGACCAATATCCAGGTTTCGATTGTATAGTCTTCAGGGCAAATAAACCTCTCAAAGAAAGCTATGTTCACCAATCTCTATTGCTTCTCTCCTCAACGTGTTATAGTTTGGATCACAAATGTCCCCCAAAGCCTCATGGGCTAAAGGTTTGCTTGCCAACATGTGGAGGTGCTGGGAGACAGTGAAATCTTTGAGGGGTGGGAGGAAAGTTCGATTGTTGCGGGTGTGCTCTTAAAGAAAATATTGGGGCCTATTCTAGCTTGCTTTCTATTGCTGTGATTTAAAAAAAAAAGAAAAGGAAAGCATGACCCCCCCATTAAAAAAAAAAACATCTTGGGAGAGACCACAGAGGAATGCTGCTTACTGGCTTGCTTCCCCTGGCTTGCTCAGATACCTTTGTTATATGGTCCAGGCCCATCTGCTCAGGGATGGCACAGCTCACAATGGGATGGGTCCTCCAACATCAATTATTAATCAAGAAAAACACCCACAGACATGCCTACAGGCTAATCTGAGAAAGGCAATTCCATAAAAGGCAATTCCCCAGTTGAGAAAACCTCTTCCTGGGGACGCCTAGATGTGTGTCAAGTTGACAAAAACTAGCTCTCACAGGCTTTAAAACATTCTCCTTCTCTCCCTCCTTCCGGCCTCCATGAGCTTAGCAGCTTGGCTCCGCTGCCGCCGTGTGCTCCCGCTACAGCGTCCTGTCTCAGGACAGGCCCAAGGCAACCACGGACTGAACGTAAGCGGCCACGAGCTATATAAATCTCTCCTCTGTTGAGTTGCCTGTCTCAAATATTTTGTCACAGTGACAGCAAGCTGATGAACACATAACCCGAAGCATAAATCTCTGAAGTGGAAAGCTTTTTACAACGGAGATCATTAAAGAGACTTGAACGGTGCAGGAGCCAGAGTTCCTCACTAATTCCGCCGGTAAGTAAATGAGTAAGCTCGAGAAGTCACCTTGAGCCATGACACAGCTGCATTTGCTTGTTCGGGGTCGAGGAGGCAGGTTTTCCGAAGTCCCCTCTTACCTCCAGCTGTGGACCATTTCCATTCCAGAAAACACAACAAAATGCGTCACTCCATCACATGACAAGTGAGGGGGCTATGGTCTAGAGTGCAGCGAAGCCCCAGGCACAGCGGCCCTTCCCATCCTGCTCTCTCGCTCAGATTCTGGGTCGGCCTCACAGCGCCAGAGGGTCTGCTCTGAGCACAGGTGTGTCCTTGAGTGGTCTAATGGAAGTATTTTGCTGTTAATATTTTTTTCCTGAGTACCAAAGAAATGCTATTTTTTTCATTGAGTGATGAACAAGATGTGCTTTAGGCTCTGTCTAAATGATGTATTTCTTCAACCCGAGAGTGAAAACTCAGATGGTTTGTACCATATTTTTGTATATTTAGAAACAGCTGGTTGATTGACTGGATTTTTAATTTTTCATGGGAATGTTTGATGTTAGGGAGACTGCACTGTCAGAGTCCTCTGAGGATGAAAAAAGATTTATATAAAAGTTTTTTCCCATAGCTATTTTATATTTCATGAAATGGCTGTGAGGAAAAACGTGGCAGCTGAAGAAAGGATTCTGATTTCCTCCACCACAGTATCCAAAGTCATGGCCACTGTCCCCACTTACGAACCTGCTCATCTGAGCTTTTGAGTGCAGCCTGTTGTTTTCTCTAGGCCCCTCTGTCCCATTTCAGAACTGGCCTTCCCGTTTGGGACTTGCTGCTGTGTATGTGTTGAACGAACAAGGCTAAACATTCTGTCAACTTGTTTAAGCCTCTAAGATGCAAAAAAACAAAACCAAAACAAAAATAAAAACACAGGCCAATGACCTTCGAGTTCGGCACATAGTAGACAGCCTCTCGATATTCATCAGGTAGATAGTCAATCAACATCAAATAGTCATTAATGTTTAACATACTGAAATATTAACACATCATTACTGTTGTAGTAATAAAATATTGATATAAATTAATATATTATTGCTAATATAAAGTATATTAAACTGAACTGAATGTTATCTCTCATGGTAACACATTCAGGTAAAAGAAATGGCTCAAATGCTTTACCAAGCCTTGACTGGAAAAGAGCCAATATTTATTGACTTTGTCACGGATGTGAAGACCAGGACTAGAGACCATATACATGGTCTCACAGTTCCTGCGGCTTGTAGATGCGAACAGCTAAGGCTCAAAGAGGTGAAGAGTGCATAACCAGCAGCCAGAGAAACTGAAAGTTAACCTGGGCTAGTTTTGTTTGGAAGGCCATTGTGCTACCGATCCTCCTCCTTCCTGGAGCTGTCTCTCTTATGAGTTTCCCCAAAGCATTTCTGTCTGCTTGAACTATTTTGCTGCTAGACTAACATGGTTGAGGGAAAAATGTGGAATTCTATTCATGATGAAGGCATACCAGTGGGAGACACAGGTCAATAGATGGGTGGGTGAATCTGTGCCTCTAGACGGGGCTGTGGAGGAATTTAGGAATGGATTACCTGTCTTCTAAAAATGCAAGGGCTCACCCCCTGGTAAGTGCAAAGCCTACGCGTCAATAAGAGAGGAAATAATGAAGGAAGGTTTACTTGCTGCAGACATACAGTACACTGGAGAGGATTCTCAAGGCACTGCCTCCCCACATGCTAAGCCGGAAGCTTTTATTTACTCAGGAAAGACTGCGCATGCTCAATTTGAGGTCATTCATCACATGGTCAGAAAACAAATGGAGCACCACTAGCTAGAGAGTTTGATATTAAAATAAGGAAAACTTATTCCAGGTCACCCCAAAAGAGCGAGTCAGTGACTTGAACTGGATACTGGTTCCTTGTAAGTTTCGCTGGGCTGGGGAGGTGGTGGGGCTTTATTAGAAACAAGCAAGCACAAAATCAGCAAGAACAACGGAACCTGGAAGGTTCTATTAAGCTTCATTTAAAGGGCAGTAGTTTTTCCCTGTGCAAGCAGTCATGGTTCCTAAAATGGCTGCTAAGTAGGTAACATCCTACAGGTTTGGCAAGGCTCCAATTTGGTGTGATGGGGTCCTCACCTCTCAACACAACTGAAAAAGCATTGAATTGGGGCCCAGGAGACCCAGGACAGCAAGAGAGAAGGAAGAGCTAGCAAGCTCGTACTGACACCCGACAAATGTCAGGTTCATAAGAATGCTTGGGGTTACGTTCCTCTCTCATCAGATCTGGTGTTCCTTAGGCAATGGGCTGGGTATCATTCAGTCTTGGGTATTTTATTGAGGCCATTGATGGAAAAGAGAAGAGGGTAAATATTGTAACTTGAGAGAGCCCTCTAGGGTCACTCATCAGTATGATGCATTCCAAAGGAACCCTTCATCCAACAGGGCAGATATCCAAAATAGTAGGAGAAGGAAAGGCACCTAGATCAGCTGCCCTTCTCATACCTGGAAAGACCACCAAGGTCCAGTTACTTGCCTCTTGGATTCAGACAAACCAGTAGACAGAAATGAAAAACATATAAGGAAAGACTATTAATAATGCGTTTGTTATAGAGTCAACATGTGTCAAACTTCTTCCTTCTACCCGATTCAGCACTGTCTGCAACAGGTCCAAGAATTGTTCTGTTACTGGTGCTTGCCAGGAGCCTTTCCGCACAGAGTCAAGCAGCTACACAATGCTGAAGACTGCTTACCTAATGGGCAACTGAACTACAATGGCACCCTTTCTAGTATGGCTTCCGGGTTGAGAATTCTATGCTCTCCTAAAATCACGCCCCCATCAAAGGGAGAAGTCTACATAGGGGAAAAGTCCTGATCTCCCGACACTGGCCCAGGGCTGTGATTTCTCCAGCCTGAAATAGTCTCGTTTATACATTATACATTAGAATACTCTATAATACATTAGAATATGAACTCGTTGAATGTACACACGTGAGGATCAAATCAGATCATGGAAATTATTCAGTAGCATAGTCTCTGCTTCCCAATGGGCATCCTTACTATTTAAATTAAAAAATGTACTTATTTAATTACCTATGTTGTGTTTCTACACATGTATGCAATGTGCAATGATGATCAAATCAGGTCAAATGGCATAGTTATCATTAAAATTCTCTTTACTCATTGCCATCCACAGTTACCCTACTGGGCTATATGGACTAGGAAATGTTGTTCCATCCCCATCCCATTCCCGCCACGTCCAGATGCACTACCCTATCGCTATCATGGTGAAGGTAAGTGAAGATAAGTCCTTCTTTTATTTTAGATTGAGAGAGAATGAGAATCTCTCATTGCTCTTATTGAGAGTCTAATTGAGATTCTAATTGAGAGAGAGAATCTCTCTCTCTCTCTCTTATGGGTATGGGTGTTTTGCCTGCATGTATGTCTGTGTACCACGTACCTGCCTGGTTCCCTTGGAGGCTAGAAGAAGTGTTAGACTCCCTGGAATTCGAGTTACAGATTGTTGTGAGCTGCCATGTGAGGGCTGGGAATGGAATCTCTGTGGACTGGAAATACGGCGATGCCCTTAGCCTCTGAGACACCCCTGCAGTCTACAAGGGGAGAGACTGTCTTATGCCCTGTTCCATCCTCTTCAAATGAAGCAGGGCTCCTGCTAGTTTGTGAGAAGCCGGGTTCAACTTACTTTATGAAGCCTAATCCAACTTGATTGGAGGTGGCTGGTAAGAGAAACTGGAGGTGAAAATGTGAGGCCTCTGTGGCAGCCATGAGAGTCCCCTCTTTTCCGTGGATGGTTTAGAAGCACTGATCCAATGTGTTTAGACGGTGAGAGGGAGGGTGCCATGGCGGAGGAGAATGGAACGGAGATCTCCTTTGCCAAGATTTGCAGGAGTTAAATATAAACCCCAAACTGGCGACTGGCTCTCCTGAGATTGGGAAGGAAATGGATGGGTGGGTGGATGGTGGGCTAGGAGCTGGTAAAATCAAGCCGGAAACCCAAGACTTCAGATGACGCATCTTAGCAGCTACTCCCTCCAAGTTCCTTCCTTCTCCTGAGGGTGGGATCCGTGTGTGTTTTCTTTAGGCCAGATATCAAAACCAAGCCTGGAAAATATTTTCATTTTTTTTCCTTCCCTATGATCCAAGTCAGTCAACCTTCCAGGATGCAGACATCCTTGATCAACTGTAAGATCTTCTGGGAGAAGAAAGAGTAAGGGTACTGTGGTTCCGGTCACTAGGTAGGCATCACAGCTGCCCTAGTCAATCATGGCAGTTGCCAGTCTCACCTCACAGCTAACTTCACTGATCAAGCCCACACTAGCACCTGGATTTCCCTCCTGCACAGAAACCAATCGATTGGACCCTTCCTACACAATCTTAACCCTTTCCAAAGCAGTTCAGTCTTACAGATGTATAAAATTTTCCCTCACATTTGTGGAGCCTTTGGGCTTGTCCCCTGCAACACCCATCCCGAAGTATTTATTATTTGCCTCCTAGAAAGCTATAAGAAATACGCCCATTTCTTCAAGTACCAAGGCTGCCTGCAGGAAGACCTAGGCTTGTGCTTTTTCAGGTACTGTCTTTGTTAGGTGCAGTGCTGTTACCAGGGCAGGGTTACATCTGGAATGGGTGCACTTTCGGAAGACAAAGAGCGATAGCATTTTGGAGATGCCCTAACCTCCTCTCCGCCCTTCTGAAAGTGCCTGCTGTACTCCATTTGCGGCAAGCCTACAAAAGAAAAATTTGTAGATGTTTTTAAATACCTAGCTGCTCCTAATTGCTATTCAGAATAGAGGCTGAACTTCTTAAGTGTTCCTCGAATCCTCCTTTGAACCCTGTTTTTAGTATCTCTATTTAAAGCCCGAAAATAAAATACGTTTGCATGTTAATGGCTTGCTGTAAACTTGTGGGCGTCCCTCCCTGTGCCCCCCCACCCGGTGCTCCATGCAGCCTGCAAGGCTGCACTCTGGGACACCCAGAGTCATGCTGTGCAACTTCTGCACACTTAGCAGGAACCCAGTATGTGCTGGCAAGCTCTGAAGCCCTGTTTGGGTTATGAACAAATGAGATTTTCTAGCCCAAAACTCAGGAAGGAAACACTAAGGACTTCCTTAAGTCGAATCCACAGCAGTGCTCACACAGTAAAATATTTTTAAATAGCTGGCTCTGTTATTTAGCCGAGGATATTTTACCATGAAGGTCATTAGACAGACGCTTTTCAGTAACAGAGTTTAAGTTGAGTCCCTTGTGCCTTAAGTCAGCTTTTTCTTCCCTGTTCTAATTAAAGGAAGTCTGCTTTTCCTTGCACCAGCCTGGGATGTGACTTCTATAGTATTTGCCAACCTTCCACCCAGTGAAACTTTGACCCAGCAGTTCCATTTTCAATGGTTCCTACCTATCTACCTACCTTGTTCCCCACTAAACAATCCATTCCGCCTTTCTCCTTTTCTAAAATTGGAAGGCCTCCTGCATAGTAAGGAAACCAACAGTACTTTTCCTTTGTAGTTCGTTTGACCTCCCCTGACCCAGCCAAGCAGTTCTGAAAGGCAGATGAGTCCCCTTGCCCACCACCACCACCACCACCTTATTCAAGACAGGGTCTTTCTGCATAGCCTTAGCTGTCCTGCAGCTCCATTGTAGACAAGGTTGGCCTCGAACTCAGAGAGAGCCACCTCTCCTGTGTGCTAGGGTGCATGTGTCTCCGGGCATGGCAAGAGGAGTCCTCTTAAGGTTATGATAGACATCATGGGTTTCTATAGGAGAGGGGGCTTTGCAGAATTCAGTGAAGGGCCTGTGTGATGGATACGCAGAAACTGAGCGGTGTGTGTAGCTTCCTGAGAAAACTGGCTCCCAGCACACACCTCCTGCATGGGCTGGAGGTGGAGCAGCATTTCTCCAGTTGATGCACAGTCCTTAGCTGCATCCGTGAGGAGCTGCAAGTGATTTCCTGGTGTGGCATGACAGTCCTACCACCTTTGAGAACAGAGCAAAAGGGGCATTGTCTTCAGGCAGGTTCATGGTTTAGAAGGAATTCTGTAAGTTTTCATGCCCTCCTTACCAGACACTTCTGTTGATCGGGTCCCTTCTCTGCCATCCTGTGTTGGGCCCCAGTGGATTTCTCTCTATAATACCAGGTACTGGGCTTTGGTTTTCACCCTTCTTCTACTATATTCTCTAGTATTCTATCCAGTCTGTCCCTCCTCCATCGTCCTGCTAGATAGTCATCATCTGTTCTGTAATGAGCGTGACCTCTGCTCCAATTAGTCCCTACAGCTAAAAGCAGATCCTTGCCATCTGCAGCAATTTCAGAGTTACCTGGGAAAGGGGAGGGCTGCAGAGAATGTTCTTTCTCCCTCTTCCTGTTTCCGGCCCTTTCCCTGTTCTTGCTGTCAGCTGAGCCCGTCTGAGAAGGACTCTGCCTAGCACCAGGCTACTCAGTTCACTGAGGACAGTCACCCCTAGTTATCCACAGGGAATGGCCTCCAAAGCTTCTGATTCTAACATCCATGAGTGCTCAAGCCCCTTGTCTAAAATGTTTCTGAATGGAACCTGGACACATGCACCTCCATATTTTCATTTTTTCCCTAAACTACTTGTAGTAGATAACACAATGGGAATGTGTTATCAATTATTTAGGGAACTGTGACAAGAGAAAAAATTCTGTACCCCCAGTACAGGCATAGTGTTTTCAGATGTATTCAACAGTTGGTTAAATCTGCAAATGGAGGACTCCGAGCTATAGAGGGCCAACTATATATGCTGACTTCTACCAGAGGAGCTTCCTGCAACCCCCCCATCCTCTCCTGCCTCTCCTGTCCTCCCAACAGTCAGAACAACGGTGATATTCACTCCTGCCTGTTTACAGCTTGGAGATACAGCCTGCTGACTTGCTGAGAAGGTCCTGGAAACACACCATCCCCAGATGGGGAGGAGGGAATTACATTTGTTAGAGTCCCCAGATGCCAAAAGCAGAGAGATGGACTGGGAATGGTGAGCTGGACAGAGCCCAGCTCTGGTGTGTCACCCGTCCGACCCTCCTTTGCCGGAACCTCGACACGACATAGCACGTTGTACATACGGCTCCCGTAGAGGGAGGGTCTGCTGGTTTCAGCAGGCCTAATGATAGACCAGTGTGTAATCTTGCCCAATTTGACGAAGAAGAAAAAAACGACCATCAGTGTGCAGCTTCTGTTACCCAAAACTAATCCAAAAATCTTAAACTGTTTCAAAAACCTCCAAGGCAGCCACAGGCCTGGGGACGGGAGCTGCCAGACTGGGGGTGGGGGTGCTCCCACTATGCTGTGTTTCTGGTGAAGCAATTCTGTTCTTCTAATGGTTCTGAGCACTGAGGGCGTCTCACTGAGCTCAGATCAGAAAATGCAGAGTCCTTCTCGCTATCATTTTTCCCTTAATTTATTTCAGGGGTAAAGCCTGCAATTCTCCCCAGGAAAGACCTGTTTTCCCCCAAGGAAGTCAAGCTCTCAGCCTTCTTTCCTGCCAAGAGCTTGCCTTGTACCTGATGTGAGAGCCACCTTCTCTTAGGACCTCGGTACAGAATTACTCTCAGTTGGGCTATTACCATCCGATAGCATCTGTACAACCTCCCTGTCATTTTCCCCTACTCTTCCGGGATTCACTTTCTAGTCCTGTACGATCGGCAAAGTGTCCAGCTTATTCTGCGGCTTTCTTTTCCCCTTGAGAAAGTTGCACTGAGATCAAAGAAGAGGAGGAGAGCTACACAGGAATGCGCACACAACTCCAGAAGCACTTGGAACGAGCGTGCTTCTGAACTGGGATTTCCAGCACTTCAATCACATGGCATCAGAGGAAAATGGCCGACTTCGTGGTATTGCTTCAGCCACCAAGGTCTGGGATATTAAAAGGATGAACTGTTTTTATAAACGCATTTTGTTCCAATGTGTACTTGTTGTAAAGATAGGGTCAGGCTGAAGGTGAGAACAAGAAAGCATACTAGAAAAAGAAAGAAAGAAGGGAAGAAGGAAAAAAGGAAGGAAGGAAAGAGAGAGAGGAGAGAGAGAGAGAGAACGAGAACATACTGAGGTCTTCTAATCAGGAATGACAGTGTATGGATTGATCAAGTCAGGTCAATATTTGAAATGTTAAATCAGACTTGGAAAGCATACAGATAAACAACCTTTCATTTGGAAAGAGCAGATTTCTTGGAAACTCATTCTTTTTCCACAGGAGACTTTATGTGCTCTGATAATCCTGTAGGTCGTAATTGTCAATTAGCCCATACACAGGATCCCAGCCTGCCTACTGGTTTCCTACTGTGTGTGGACTTTTCTTCCTCTACAACTTCCAAAGGAGGAAGGAAAGAAGAGCTGTAGGAGAAGATGGGCTGTAGTGACACACACCCTGGGTGTGGGGTTGTCCTCCCAAGTGACAGCCGGCCAAACCAAGAGTGACAGGAAAGCACAGAGATTCCTGGGAGCAACCTTTAACTCTCCCAACAAATTACCAGGTTTAAAACATTCCAGATTATTTTGCTAAGTTCAAGGAAATCTATTGGGTTTGTTTGTCCATTTTATTTGTTTGTTCTTTTGGGTTTTTTTTAATGGATACATATAAGGTTATGCCCGAAGACAGGCCCGGCAACCAGCTGAAGTGCCAGCTTGAAGGGAAAGCAGTGTGTATGTGTGTTATGTGTGTACATGTGTAAACTATTTTACACGAGAAGATGCTGCGTGGTTAAAGGAAGGTTATGTGTGAAAGAAACTAGGTTTCCCTCATTTAAACAATCTAAAATCTATGGAAATTATATTTGCACCTGATTAAGGAAATAGTTGTTTTTGATACACATATTTACCTCCTTGACTCTTTAGTGTCAAGTCAGTGATAAATAAAGTCTAATTCTGAGACCTCTACCTCAGGGGAAAGGGCAGCTGTGTGTGAGCTTATCCAGTAGGATTTTACCCAAATCCTGCTCAGATTAGACACATCTTAACCCTAGCCGTTGACCCCAGAAGAGGTGACAGGTACTGAGAGGTATTGCTAAGAGAATGCAGCCAAGACATTCACTCAGAACTAGGCCAGCAGCACACAGTTTCTTTAAGGGCAGCTCAGAGAACAGAACAGAGATTCTCTTTTTTTGTGCTCTGACCCTGATTTCTTGGTATGGAGAGACAAATAGATCAGAATGGTTTTGATGGCACTGCTTGAAAATAAATAAGACTACGCTCATTCCAGGGACACAGTCCCCAGCAATAAGTACAAATGTCACAACCTACCAGCCTGGTAGAATACTGGGTAGGAAATCTGGATTGCTGGTGCCTCAGGGACTCCCCTGAAACACTGGGTTTCCCATGGTTCCCACTCCACTCAGCCTGGCCAAGTGAGACTATTTGTACAGTAGCCTTCTACCTGAGCACAGAGCCTGGACCTGAAGCCCAGGGGAGCCTTCCTCCTGCAACATTGGAGAGGGTGCGTGATGATGGCAGGATGGAGGGGAGTCTGGCATGAGGTATCTTTTCAGTTCTCCTGGCTCTGAAGAGAACAGGTGGCCCTAAATCTGTCTGTGTGGGGAGGGGATGGAGGCAAGAGGGAGGATGAATCTGAAAATATAATGTCCTGAAACGTGAATCTGAACCACAGAAAGGAGGAGGAATAAACTATAAGGTAGCATTCCCAAAATTCTCCATGGAAATATCACTAATGTGAGAAGAAACCGCATGTGCTTGGATGAGAAGGGACAGGTATTGGCCCAGAGCCACCCTGAACAGTCACGAAGCACATCCAGAACCTTGTTTTTCTTTTTTCAATTGTATGATGATTTTGTATTCTATTGTATAATAGACCTGTAATTGTTTCCATGTAAATGCAGAGCCTGACATTCTCAGCTGAGTTTCTTACCTTCCTCCCCAGGAAAGCCTGCAGGGAGGGCCGCTCTGGGAAGATGCTCTGAGTTGCCTATGGAACGAACAGTTTCTCTGTCCTCTTCCTGCCGGACTTCCTCCCAACCTAAACTGGACACCACCTTGTACCTCGTCCTCTTGGTGGGGAAGGAGAATGGCAGCTGCTCTGAGGCTGTGTGCCTCAAGTGCTCTCACTACGACAGCTCACAACTACACTTGCAGAAGACAAAGCAGCCACTCAGCCCTTTCAGCATGGTGTAATCTGGCTTCTGGTGATTTCTCTTAACCTAGCTGAAACAGGTATACATAGATATATTCGGCTGGAAACTATTAGAAAAGGGAAAAAAAAGAAAAAAAAAAGAGCCAGACATGGTGGGGTGGCACTTGCCTTTAATCTCAGCACTTAGGAATTGGAGGTAGAGTTAGGCGGATCTCTGAGTTCAAGGCCAGCCTGACCTACAAAGTGAGTTTCAACACAGCCAGGGCTACATAGAGAAACCTTATCTTGGGGGAACAAAAAGCCAAAAACCAAAACAAAACACATACACATGAAACAACCAACCAATCAAATGACAGCAAAAACCAGCGAGAAATAGAAAACATATCCTAAGTACAAGAAATATGAAAAGATATGAAAAGCACATTTTCTGGCATCTTCCACAAGCTCTCAGCAGAGGTCACCACACTTGATCTGAAGCCTGGTGATGCTTAGTAGCCATGTCCCTTATCAGCTCTGGTCTCTTGGACGCCTCCAGGGGAGGAAGTTCTGGTCAGAGCCCAGGATACCCAAGGCACAGGCCCTTTCCACATTCCTGTCTCTCCTCTGCATACATTGTGTGTGTGTGTGTGTGTGTGTGTGTGTGTGTGTGTGTTTGTATAGGTGGGTGGGTGGGTCTGTGTGTGTGTGTGTGTAGGTGGGTGGGTGGGTCTGTGTGTGTGTGTGTGTGTGAAGTGCTCTGTGTATTGTGAGCTGTGCTGAATTGACTGTGTGCTATATGTGTGCTTCATGTATTTCCTGTATGTTGGCTATATATCACGTGTTATGCATGTTTTGTGTGTGCCTACGCTGTTAGGGTGTGTAATATATGGACTATGCATATGTTATATATTGTATGTGTGCCATGTGGGTGCTATGTGCTATGTATTTTTAGTCTCTGTGTATTTTCTGTTATGTATGTGTTGTGTGAGTACATAGTATATGTTGTGTTCTATGCATATAGTATATGGTATTTATGTGTTGTGTGAGTACCATATTATAGTGTATCATGTGTTTCATGTAGATTGGAGGTATATTGTATCAAGTGTGCTGTGTATGGTATGTGTGATATGTGTGTGCACTCATACAAATCTCAGGATATAGTATAGTGAATCTTGAGATGGTTCAGGAAATCTATAAGTTAATTTACTCTTTGGCACACTCAGAGCTCCTATGAGCAGGGTCTTCCCAGCCCTATATTAGCTTAGATCATATTAGATTCATACAATAAACAGGATGTCTAAGTGTCTGGTAGTCACAGTGCACCCTTATCATGAAAACACAGTGCAGAGTCAGAGCACTGGGCTCCCACTGAGAATATGCACGAGGTGGGAATTGGTTGAGTCATGTCACCCAGGTCCTGATATATGAAGACAGGCCCTGCTATCTAGCAGTATCAGTGGCCTGCTACTGGTGTTCTCTGGGTCACAGGAAAGAAACTGGCAGCGAGGAGAGAGAATCCACTTAGCTGGGAATAATTCATTCTCATTTCCAGACCAAGCCCGACAATTGAATTCATCCTCTGAAATCTGGGTAAATGGCATGGTTTTGTTTTCACTGTGTCCTTTGAGCCTGGCTGGTGGAGGCTGGGTCTGTTAATTCAGCTGGCTGTCTTTATACCAGCCAGCCCGGCCAGGTGACCAATGATTAACTAGCCAATACCTGGTGAATCTTCCCTGTTCCTAGATGGTTTTTGCTGCCTGCCAGGTGGAGAACAGAGAACTGCCATTTTCTGCCTCTGTTCTGTCTCACCAGGACAGAAAGGTCAATCTTCTGTGGGCAGGGCAAAGGTACAACTTAGAAAAGGTTCAGTGACGGTGATGGGGCCCAGAGGCTGAGGCCTTCCAGCCAGGCTCATTAGAGGGCACACCCGTCTCAGCAGGTTCCAGTCTCTCTGCACTGTAGCTTGAATGGAGCCTGTAAACATGGGTGGCATTTACTATCAATGGACATTTTCATTGCTGGCCACGCAAACAAGATACCACAAGGAAGCCTACAGTCCTGGCTGAGGTCCCTGGGTTCATGAGAAAGGCATTTTGCAGGGTAACTGTGTGTTAAGGATCCACTTTCGTGATCTCCTCCAGCAGGGTCAGTTGGAGGGAGACCTAATCACTCAGTAAACAGAGAGAAGAGCGATGCTTGTACCTAATAAGCCATTGCAAATGGAAAAACTGAGCTCCCACCCAACATGATTCTCTCTGGAAACAAATGGCTTAGATCCAAAAAAATGGCAATGGGCTTTTAGGATGCCGAGAGGTCTCTGGGTCCCAGGGCCAGTAGAAGGTTCTCTTTCTCCTGGAAGTAGCTTTAATGAGGGAGAGGAAATGACTCCTGTGAGCTGCTACAGTCAAGGCTTCCTCTTTTGTTTTAAGTTACAGAGCCTCCTGAGGCAAAGTATCATCCTTCTCTCTGGAGAGCAGACACAGCAATTAAAGGGGAGGGCTGAGACAAGTGCTCAGAGCTGAGGTACCAGGAACTGTTTCCACAGCCTCCTGCCCCAAGGGGGCTCCCAACCTGCTTCAAGCTTCCTGCACCCTGTCCCAGAACCCTCACCACCCGCAAGTGCTGCAGTCAGCCTGGTGGCAGAGAGAGGGTGGTGGTCACTGCCAAGGCTTGGTGCTTCCGTTTCTTTCACCTCTGCCCTGAGTCAAGCACCCTGTGAGGTAACAGAAGAGTGTAGTTCAGCAGGCTAAGCTGCCGCCCCGGCTCCCTGTCATCACAACCGGCTCCATTTCTTATCTTCTGCCCACTCTTGATGCTTTCTCTTACACGTGGGAAATAAAAGCACTAACCTGGCTCCCCAGGCTGTAAAAGGAAATGGCTAATATAAAAAAGGGGAAATAAAAGAATAATAGGGCACTTTGTTGGTACGCCTCACACAAATACTAAACAAGGCTGGCATGAGGGTACCACAAGCACAGTCCTGAGAACTGTGCTGAGGGACTCGGCACAGGGGATCCTGCCACAGATCATCGTGTCTCCTGAATATATAATTGCTATCTCTCCATTTGTCAGGTCTTTTCTAGGAAAAGGAACTTCAAAGATTTCCACCAGGTACCCACACAGCCAAAGTCTGGGCCTCTTGCAGTCCCTCTCATTTTCAATTTGAATACTATCAAAGAATCTAGGAAGACAAGTAACCCCCCCATCCTGTCTATCTCAGGTAGGTCTCCTTCTAGGAACAAAGAAATGAATAGGGCTTACGAATGATACGCCCCCAAAATTCTCTGGCTTCTGATTGGAAGAATGGATCAAAATGTGATCATCAAAAAAAATCCATTCTATTTGCTCCTCTATCTTAATCGTTTCTCTTCTTGTTGTTCCTAGACATAAATTCCAAAGGCCAGAGACTGAAAATCCTTATCAGTACTGAGATATTTTTGCTGGCGTAACCTATGGATACTTTGTATTTTTAGAAAGGCTTTTGGTAGAGACCTGTAATCCCAGATATTTGGGAGGCTATAAATTTCAGGCCAGCCTGGTCAATACAGTAAGAGCCTGTCTTGGGGATAAGGCTCAATGGTAGTGTTTGCCTAGTACGTGTGAGCTTGTGTGTTCATTCTCTAGTACTGATATGTGATATCTACCTATCTATCGATAGATACATTAACTGTTTTGGTGATGTCATCTCATCTAGTTTCAGGTTCCTTTGTGAAGTTGGTCTGGGTTTGATTTTGTTTGCTGGTTTGTTTGCATGATACAGGGTCTCTCCGTGGCTCTGGCTGGCTTGGATTTCCTGCCTCTGCTTCCAGAGGGCAAAGATTACAGGCGTTTGCCACCATGCCCAGTATCCACTCTGTTCTTATATTTACATCTAAAAATATTTCAAGATGGCCATCCCAGGACTTTGGAGATAAAGATAGGAGAGATGCAAGCTTGAAGTCAGTTTATCTCAAAAGAAAGGGTGTGTGTGGGGGGGATGTTTTAGAACCTGCGCAAGCTGTTACTTTATAGCAGTTACAATGGCTACTATTTGATAGGACAGAAACTGGCAAGTGTTGGGGCCGCTGTGGAAAAACCAGAATCTCTGTGGGCTGTGGATGAGAAGGTCAAATGAGGATGCAGCAGTTGTGGGAACACCGTGAGGGTCCTTAGAGAGTGCTGAAGAGAATTGTCATAGCGCCTAGCCATTCTGTTTCTGGGTATAGACCCAAGAGTTGAAAGTGGGAACTTGAGGTTTCTGTTTACTTATGCACACAGCACCATCACTATTCACAAAACATGAGAGGAAACCCAAGAATCCATCCACAGATGGATAAAGAAACGAGACGGTCTTTAAACGAGAAGAAAATGCTGGGATATGGTATAACACAGATAAAAGGTCGACATTACACAAAGTCAAACAAATCAGAGAAAAAGATGAATGTTGTATGGTTCTATTGAGGTGAAGTCGAATTTGTAGACCTCTCCGGGGGCAGGGTGGAGGGGCTATGGGAAGTGCAATGTAATGGATAGAGACTTTCGTGTTGCCAAGGTGAGGACTTCTGGAAATGTGTAATTGGTCTCGTTGCTCAGCAATGTGAATGTGCATGTTCCAACTGGACTGCCGTACATGTGCTTAGAAGAATAAGATGCCAAATTTTTATGCCACATATATTTTATCACCATAACATTTACTACCTTTATAACACCCACCAAGGAGGAGAAACAGATTTTCTAATGACCTCTTCAAACCCCAGAAGGTGGTCAGAGAACTTCTATACTGCCCATCTATGTAGCTTTTTGGTTTTTGTTGTGTTTTGGGGTTTTGGTTTGGTTTGGTTTGGTCTTTTGACTTCAGGTGTGGAGAAACTTCCTGTGTGAAGAAAGTCTTGGAGTCTTGTGACTGGAGGATGGTGTGGGCCTGGTGGTCACCTCTTCTTCTCTCCCTGGTTTCTCAGCTGGTCAAGCCTTTCTGTCACCCACCTGCACGTTCTTCAGGATCCTTTCCAGTGCACTCTGCCCTGGCTAGGAGGACCCCATTTTGAACTTCCCATGACACTCCACTCTCACATTGGCTAGGAATCCTTGGCGGGCGTGGGGGTGGAAGGGGATGGCTAGATGGCCTTTTCATAGGGTATGTTCCCTCCAAATTGAAGCTTTTGCTTCAGAAGAGAGGGTAAGGCTCACAGGCATCAGTAGGTAAACCAGAGGTCACGTGTGGAGGAGATCAAAAACTTGGAGGACCTTTGAGGTTTCCCTAAAACAATAAAAAGAGAGCTAAACAGTTGCTGGGGAGGGATGGGGTGGGGGTTGTGCGGGGCTCTAACCAGCCAAACTTCAGAGAAAGAGACATTCCCACTGTGGAGAGAGCTGCAAAGATGCAGCGTTCAACTGTGTCCTATTGCGTGAAGTTGCTTCACTGCCTTTTATTTACCACCCCCCCCGTAACTAACCACTCATTTGTAATCCCATTAAGTAACCCTAACTTAAAAAAGAAACTCATTGATTCACCAAATTGGACATTGGGGCAGTCATTTCCATGGTCTGTCGTGGGGTGCCTTTCTAGGGTGAGCGGCACCTGTTGCAGCTCCCCAGGAAAAGCCTATCACACAACACTCCTTCAGCCACACCTCCCAGGGGCAGTGTCCTTCCTGACTTGCATCCCTTGTGAGCCACCAGTCCGGCTGCTCTCAAACCCTAGGGCAGCTCTTTAGGATCCACCTTCCTTCCCGGAGATGGGCTTCTGCTCTTCTAGGGTCGCTGTCAGGCTACATCTCTCAGCTGCACACTTTCTTTGTATTGGCTGCTGTTAACTTTATTCACCCGCCTTCTGCTTCTTCCTGTCTGCAGAAGCTTTGGCTCGGGGACTTTCATTTCACAAAACTGGTGCACCTCATCCAAATTCGTGAGACTTTCTATCCCAGGCCAAAACCAAAGCTCTGAAGACTTTAAATGATACAGGGGTCCTATTCAGGCAGACGTGTCCAAGGGAACCAGGCAAGCAGTCCAACCTGGAGTGGAGAAGGCCCCAAGCAAGGAGCCCACACCTGCCCCAGGACCCTGGGAAGGTGAGCTTCGGGGTTGGGGGAGGACAAGTCTGGAGTTCCAGAGTCCGACAGAGTTACTTTGTAGGAGGAAGAGGAGAGGTGTCAAGGCCCCAGAGTGCCCATAGTTACGGATGGGGACTTTCCCACGCCCAGCCTGGGGTCTTAACCTCCACCCACTTTCAACTTTTTTGCTGCTCCCGTTAGATGGCGCTCAAGACTTTCTAACCATTTGTGAAAGTGCTCCTGGCCTGGAACAAAAAGAGCCGTTGGGAGTGAGAGTGTGTGGAGTGGGCGTGCGCAGGGAAGGGGGTGGTGGCAGGGCGGGGACGGGGGGCGGTAGACGGGACACCAAGCGCGGGCGTCGCCTGGCACCGCGAGGAGCAGTCACGGGTCAGCTGGCCCCGGGCAGAGTGCATCCCAGGCCCAGCCCCCGCAGTGGGCCCAGAACTTTCACTGCTTCCTCTCCATTTCCCGCCTCGGTTTTCTCCTGGGCCCGGTTGAGGAGTCAAGCAGATGAGTTTCGGCCTCGGGAAGTCCGGGGACCGCACACCACGCAGGCCCTCTGAGCTCCTGGAAGAAAGAGGCCCGGCACTGAGCAGTGGAGCTGGGGTTCGAATCAATCCTCCCCAAGCACACCCCACACAGGTTCTGAACCCTCAAGCCCCAGCTCTGCACGGCAGCCCAGGCTCTCTTTCAGAACTTGGGGCAGGTGCTCTCCAGTGAAACGGTTTCCCCGTGTGAGGTTTTATAAGTTCGTTGAGTGCCTCTTTCCAACAAACAATACAGGGCAAAGTTACTTTCTGGTCCTCGGGGCCGATGACGCCCGAATGAAGTTAAACCACCTTCCTTTTAAAATCATGAACTGAAAGTAAATAACGAAATGTTTTGGAAACCCCCAAAGCGTTCGATGTGACCCCTCCCTCATTTTCAAGTAATTATGTAAGGAGTGATCACCTTTCCAAGCTCACCTCTTCTCTCACACTCTACAAGAAATATAGTGACAGTAGGAGAGCGGGTACTCTGGCCCTTCCCTTCTCTGTCGGAGCGCTCGGAGCTGTGCGCCTAGCCACCCCCATGACTAGAGGGAGCGGACACCTTCCTTTGTGAATTCCCTTGGCTGGGAACTTTCCCGCGCGGTGGGTTCCCCTTTAAGAAAGTAGCGATTGCTATGAATATTTAATGTGGAACTGAAACCCGTCGGGCCGAGGGGGAGACCCGACCCAGGCTCTGCGGCCCGGGCTCACAGCTCGCTCATCGCCACCCGTCCCGCTAGGGTAAGATACGGAGGACAAGGGTTTGCGGGAGGAAAAGCTTAGCAGAGAGAAGACTGGGGACCAGGGGACTCGCTCGGGTCCAGCAGGCCGGCTCGGGTCATTTCCATTAGAAAGCCGCAACCCAGCTGGAGGCTGAGGCTCTCCCGGGCCTCCTTGCCCCCACCGCCGGCGGCTGCCCGACTTCGGCTCCTCTGGAGCCCAGATTCAGGCAAGCGCCGCGGTGTGGGTTGACGTTGCTGAGATGTGGCTTCCCGCATTGCCGGACTGGGGATCCGTTTCTAATCTGGAAGGAGTGGACCGACCGCGCGGGGTGAGTCCAGGGGGCTGCTGAGCCAGCACGGGGCAAGGAGAGCTCCGGGAAGCTAGCCCGCACTGGGCACCCTGGATCACCAAGTCCTGCGAAGGACTTTGAAGCGGGGTATGGGTGGGAGTGCTGGGAGAAAGCCCCAGAACCCAGGATGTCTGCGGGGTGCTTTTCCAAATCCCCAGAGCTTTCGTTTTCAGCGGGTGACCGACCCTCTTCCTGCGAAGGGGTGGAAAGTGAACTTGGTCAGCCACTTGATCTCACTAGCGAACCCGTTCCTTCTCTGTTTACACTGAGTTCTTTGCTGTTTTTAACGCGCCTGATGATAGCCATGATAGCAATGAATCTTCAGCTCAGTTACACACACACACACACACACACACACACACACACACGGTACTTTATGACCTCATATAGAGAATTCAAAACCCAGATCTGTAGTGTTTATTCTTAAGTGTACAAAAAAGCAGAGGCGCGAATGTGTGAGACAGATGTCTATCTGCACTTTGCCTTCTGCTGGGGAAAGTTGCCTGAAAATGACCAGCTTCCTTTTACAGATCCTAAACCACCTGTATTTTGCCACAAAACTAAGTTGGGTCACTAATAAAGCACCAGTTACATGGATCAACGAGATACCAATTATGCCTACTAACGACTTTATTACTTATGATTATAGTCAAGAACTTCAAACTCGGTCAATACAATCAAGTGATTTTTAAAATCGGCTGCCTAAGATTTTTACATCATCCCTCCCCTAAACCCCCAGAAAGGTAGAAGACTACATGATGTTTTAAGGAGTTTGTGTGTGTGTGTATTCCTTGACAATGCTGAATTCGTTTCTTTCAGTAAAGAAAGTAGAAAAGTTGCTACTTCTGGTAAGTAATGGAACCTTGATTTCAGATCCTGTCAAGTTCTGCAGAGTGTCATTGACGATGGTGGTTACAGCAGACTTGGTTTGGAAGTGGACTTGGGGCAAGGTAAAGGTACACGCTCTTCCAGTGTTCTGGTAGTGGCGAAAACTGGAGGTCATTTAAAAGAACAAGTTGTTTTAACTTCTACTTCAGATGGGGCAAGGCCTGCCTGGGTGGGGGTGGGGAGAACGAGAGCGTGAAAGAGACGGAACCTAGGAGAAAATGAAGAACTGGTGCTATGTTTTTAGTGTTCTTTTCGTGGGCTGGTGAGCTCGCGGGCCTCTGGTGAGTCAGATGAAAGGGTCAGAGTGGCTGTCTGAAGAGGGGCAAGTATCAGAGGAATTTATCAGTTTCAGGGCTACTGTGTGGCTGGGCCTGCTTTTTCCAGGAGGCCATCTGCCACTTCTCTCTGTCTCTTTGCCAGCCTCTTGTTCTCCCCAAGTGGAGATCCATGCTCGGTTGTGTGTGTGCAGGAGAGGCATGGAGCAAAGGAGGGGATTAAATTGCTCTTCAAGTCCACAGTTAGAAAAGGGCGGGGAGGGCAACTTAACACAGGTCCTTCTACCTCACAGAAGCAGGCAAGCTGAGCATTTGGAGGGGGACAGTTTATCTTAGATGTCACCTCTGCTCACAGTGTCCTCATACTGGTTTTCTAGAGCATTGGGAGTGTTTGGGGCAACGAGATTGAAGTCTGTCTTGCTCAAGACATCTGCCCAGCACCTAAGCTCCTTGGTGGAAGCCCATAACACCAGGATGCATCTGGTTCCCATGTACCTGCCAGGTTGCCAGGGCGATATGGGCCTAGATGCCTAGGCTGTGTGGCTCACCCTTGACCTGCTTGGGATTAACAGGTCCTCTCTCAGCAGCACTAAAGCTTTTGATTATTTCGGAGCTCTGGGTGGCCCCTTCCCCTACGTGAAGCCCATGGATCTCCTCCTTACTTCTGTTATGTCAGAGTTAATTGCCCGGCAGTGGGGTGTCGCTCATGGTGGGATGGCCAAGAAATACTGCAGGCAAGGACAGTGTCCTTCGCAGGCAACAGGTAAGAGGATGGCATGGAATTCTCTTTTTCTTTGGTATCCAGAGGGTCCTTTGAATGGGATGGTGCTTGGAATTTTCTCTTCAGTGGTTTTCCAGGGCAACACTTTATTATTATTATTATTATTATTATTATTATTATTATTATTATTATTAT
>LOJH01000212.1:56164-72862 GCA_001685095.1 Ellobius talpinus | reverse complement strand
GAGGATGGGACAGGAGGTGATGGGCACAGGTGACAAGAGGAGAAAACAGAGATCTCAGGATGGGACAGGAGGTGATGGGCACAGGTGACCAGAGGAGAGAACAGAGATCTCAGGATGGGACAGGAGGTGATGGGCACAGGTGACAAGAGGAGAGAACAGAGATCTCAGGATGGGACAGCAGGTGTTGGGCACAGGTGACAAGAGGAGAGAACAGAGATCGGAGGATGGGACAGGAGGTGATGGGAACAGGTGACAAGAGGAGAGAACAGAGATCGGAGGATGGGACAGGAGGTGATGGGCACAGGTGACAAGAGGAGAGAACAGAGATATCGGGATGTGACAGGAGGTGATGGGCACGTGTGACAAGAGAGTAGAGAGGTAAAAGCTTGGGAACGGGAGGAGATGGGGCGATAAAGCAGCTGGGGAGGACCCACCAAAGCAAAGCATGTACGATGATGCCACAGGCAAGCCTAGTGTCCGCTAACCTAGAGAAGGAATGAGGTGGCTCCCCTACGCCAAGCCACTCCTGAAGGCAGGACCGCTGGGAGTGATCTGATCATGCGAGAGCTTTGGCTTGAGGCCTGGCACAGGGTTCTAGATTCTTCCCGTGATTTGTCATTTCCTATCATTAAGGGGACAAGCATCAGGTCCAGCTTGTGCCTCCTGGTGCTCTAGCATCCACTGTCTTGCTGAGACGAGAGAGAGCTGTCTCCAGCCCTCTTGGAAGAGGCTCAGTTCTGTCTGTATTAATGATACAGCTCACTAAGCTCCTGCACAAGGAATTCACCACATGAAATACACCCTAAAATACCCAGAGATAAAACCTATTGGTGGATAAAATGGCTTCTTGTGGCAAAACTTGTTTATTTAATATGCAGTATCAAGACATTTAATTCCAGACTAGTACTGGACATGTCAGTCGGACAGCACAGACAGAATATCTTCATCATCACAGAAAATCCTGGTGCTGAGTGTCATTCTAGTGCACGAGGGTATCACAGCATGGTGGGTGAGAGAGCCTGGGATCCATAATGAAACAGCGCTCTCCGCACATCTTAGCAACTATAGCACAGGACGACCTCTCTCAGCCACAGCTGGCTACCCGGTGATAATGACAGCTATGGTGGGCTGCTGTTCTACAGAATGAGTGGGACTCGGGGTGTGTTTATTTGTTGTGCTGAAACAGAAGTAAAAATAATTTCAGAGTCTTCCTACCCCGGTCCTGAAGATCGTGCTGAGCTTTTAGAGCATGGTGAAGAAGTTGGCGCTGGTCCCAACTTCTCGAAATTCTTAGAATTTCCTGAGCGATGGGCACATCTGTGATAATGTATGCTAATCAGATGACCCAGGAAGAGATAGAGAGAACAGCTCTATGATTAGAATGTTGGAGTTCTGAAGCGTGTAAGATCAGCCAGGCTTCTGAGAGGCAAGGAGGGCTACAGGTACTCAGTCACATGACCAGCACTCGACTCCAGCATGCCTGTATGATCTGTACTCAGAAGCGTGGGTGAGCATCCCAGGATAACCTTTCTCTATATGTATGAGTATGTATGGTCTTACATCTATGTGCCAGGAGGGTGGTAAATCTCATATGTGTGTGTGTGTTTATATGTATGTATATATAACATTAGTCACTTTTCTCATTGATGAAAATTCCTGACAAAAGCTCTCTGTTTTAAAAGATACCATTTGTCATGAAGGGGAAGACGTGGCAACAGCTTCTGGATAGCAGGAGTATGCAGCTGGGACTCCTTGTCTTTTCGCATCTTGGCAGGACAGGAAGAGGAGAGCAAACAGGAAGTAGGGCTGGAGCTGGGCCTGCAACCTGTGATCCACTTCCTCCAGTGAGTCTTCAGCTCCTAGACTTAAAGGTTCAACAGTTTTCCAAAGACTCACCACCAGCCAGGAGCCAAGTGCTCAAACACGTGGCCAGGGTGACCATTTTACATTCAAACTGCGTGAAGCTGAGGCTTAACTATAATGCTTTTCTGAGTTATACATCGCTAGCAACCTGTCAAACTGAAGATGGTAAGAATCCTTGAGTGCACAGCCAGTGTTTTTGCTTGTAGGGTCCAAAGCGAGGATAGTTATTTAGAGCTCTGTGCTCTTAATTCATAATGTGTGTCTCAGCCTCAGGTGGCTAGTGTCACAATTGCCATGCCCTGGCCCCTGATGCCTGTTTCCATTTGACTGGTGCTGAGTGTCATTCTAGTGCATGAGGGTATCACCTGGTGGCTAGAGGTTGGAGAATATCATAAACCTTTCTGTTGTCATCTCTTAACACCAAATACGCTTTGAGGCGCATCTCCAGGGTCTTGAGAACTCGCGTCATCCCCTAGACTCTCTTCAGAGATTAGAGGTTTTGGCTTCATGGGGTTTCTAAACGTATGACACCACCAACTTGATGGATTTGGGAATGAAGTATAGTGAGGGCATCTACCAGTTTTCCTGTGAAATTGTTCTGTGGGATTTCAAGCCCTATCTAATGTACGTGGTGAGACTGAGGGTAGAGGAGGTTGTGATTGCCACACATACAGTCCAGATGCTCTCTGGGCCACTGTGTTGCATTTACAATGCCTTGGAGGCCTTAAAGCTGTGGTTCTAGCATGGTCCTTGTCTCCTGGACTTTGAAGAATTTGGGAGCAGGCTAACTATTCTGGCTCCTCTCTAGAGCACACCCCTGTGTTCCACCCCCAACACACAAATCGGTCTGTAGTTGGTTCTCTTTGAAAGAAGGCTGGACCAACAGATGGAAACAAGAGGGTGGGGGGCAAAGTGAACATTATTCAACTCTTGATTATATTCCTGTGGGGTTCTAGCTGGCTTCCCATGTGGCCTACAGGAAAAAAAATTCTGGAAAAAAGTGAAAGGTGGAGAGCCCTGATATGGGATGCCTGTCTGTATGCTGTGAATATGTTTTATTACCACTGGTTAATAAAGAAGCAGGTTTGGCCAATAGCCAGGCAGAATACAGCTAGGCAGGAAAGTCAAACTGAATACAGAGAGAAGGAAGGCAGAGTCAGGGAGAGGTGAGCAGCAGCTGGAGAAGCAATATGTGAGTTAATTCCATGGCCACATAGCAATACATTGATTAATAGAAATGGGTTAATTTAAGATATAAAACTAGTTGGTAATAAGCCGGAGCCATTGGTCAAAGAGTATGTAACTAATATTAAGCCTCAGAGTGGTTATTCGGAAACTGGCAGGCAGGAGAGAAACCTCCATGAAGCAGAGGGTAGAAAAAGAGAAGGCTGGGAATCAATTGTCCATCAAATAACGGAAGTGGGGTTTTCAAACATCAAGAGTAATACTGTTTCTGAGCTATTTCCCCCAACAAACACTGCTAAGGTATTTATGAACCTTGGTCAGTTGTAGATGACAGAGCCTAAATCCAGCTAGATGAGGGTAATTTCCCAAGAGCATAAGGCGAGGCAGATGAAGAACCCAGAGAGAATCTGCCTGCTGCCTCACAGTAGCATCCCTGGCAGCATCCCTGCTAGGCATGGAGTCATCTCCATGGAGACTACTTTCACAGCCCCGGAGTCCACTTCCTTCTGCCCTTCAGTGCTACTGTCCTGTGCCAGGGTTTTCTGACTTCTCACCTGAACTACTGGCGACAGTTTCCAATCTTGCCATTAGCCAGGTCACCTACACTGTCACCTGTCCTCACCACAGCAGGGAGGTTTAATCCTCTAACACACACAGGAGCTCATGGAAACATTCTTATGAGAAACTTTCAGTGACTTCCTGGTGCATGATGTAGTAAGTATTTTACAAACAACCTTTAGTGCAATAGTACCCTTGGGCTGTCAGTGCGTCAGTAGAGTGTGTACTTCACCTCAAACCACCAAGCGTGCTGAAGTTTCCTGTATGCCTGTTGCTCCACGTCTCTGCAAATATGTCTTTCCTGAATGGATCCATTCAAAAGATACCCAGCCTGTGGAGTCTTCCTCATTCCTACTATTCCTCATTAGCCCTTTCTCGCTGTGGTTCTTACATGTGAATATCTCCATTATGCTGAGCTCCTGGGAGGCAGTAACCTGATCTTTTATTAGTCTTTCGATTCCACATGGTAAATATTCAGTGGATTCTCTTAGAAGGGAAAGATTAATTCCACCAAAGGTTCTGCTTTTGGTGTGCACTCATGTACTGTACACCAACTTTTCAGTCAGCGGTCGAGCGGTGGCATATACACTGGTGTTCCCATATGATTGTATCACTTGGTATTGTCTCTGTGGTCATAACGTCAAGCATAGCTCATTATGGACATGTTTGTAGTGATGTTGCTGCTGGGGAGTCTAGACCAATGTTGTGTTCATATGTCTTAAAAGGTTTAAAAATAAACAAAGAAGAGGTTTACATGATAAAGATGTGAAAAAAATGGCGGCGGCTCCATGGCGTCACCCTGATTCCACCCTTTTCTCACAGCATTCAGCCTAGCTTTCTCTGTCTACCTAAGTTCTGCCTTGCTGTAGGTCCAAAGTAGTTTCTTTATTCATTAATGGCAATCACAGCAAACAGAGGGTACTCCCACATCATTATCCATGTGATTCTATCTGGTCAACCCTTCTTACTGTTATGGAATATTATTTTAAGATGCATTACATTTGTTTACGCTGTGGAATATTTGTTTAATGATTCAATGATGTGTTGCATTCTTTTATGTTGTATTTGTTTAACTCTGTGAAGCTGTATTACTTTGACTGTCTAAAACACCTAATGATCTAATAAAGAGCTGAACAGCCAATAGCAAGGCAGTAGAAAGGATAGGTTGGGCTGGCAGACAGAGAGAATAAAGAGTAGGAAAAAATCTGGAGGGAGAGAAGGAAGAGCAAGAGCAAGGAGGGGAAGATGCTAGGGACCAGTCACCCAGCCACACAGCCAGCCATGGAGTAAGAGTGAAAGTAAGATATACAGAAGTAACAGAAGGAAAAAGCCCAGAGGCAAAAGGTAGATGGGATAATTTAATAAAAGTTGGCTAGAAACAAGTGAAGCTAAGGCTGGACGCTTATAAGTAATAATAAGCTTCCATGTGTGATTTATTTGAGAGCTCAGTGGTAGGCCCACAAAAGAGTCAAAAGGGCAAAGAATTAAAAACAACCAACAACATCTTACAATATATATACATGTGCATATATATACATATACATATATACGTGCGTGTGTATACATTGCTGATATGATCCTGACTGATAAATGTTTTTCTTTGGATAGCAAGGTCTTTTACTTCTGCAGTGGAAACTTCCCTAGAAATTTTCTCATATATTGAGCTCCATAACCAAAGTAATGATAAACAGACTCTAACTGCTGTAGTGAGTTGACAGGAAAATGACATGGATTCCCTCCTTCACCGTGGTTGCTAAATAAACATTGGAAGTTCGGAGAGAATAATTCAAAGATTCCCACCCCCAATTTTTATGCGTTTGCATAATTTATTAGATAACTGAGCTTACAAATTGCAAATAAGCTGTCCATGCATCTAGAACAAGACTGTGCACGACCAGCCACAATGACCTGCCCTTTATTGTAATTAAGAACACACTGGGTATTTTTGTGCTTTGTTTGGGACTTTTGAAATCATAGAGAAATGAGATTAAAAATTCATCACTTAAAAGATGACATGAATTTCTCTTTCACCTTCTGTCTGATTTAAAAGTTTTATGTGTAGTCCATATCAATTACAGTCTTCACAGACCCCTGGCAAATGTCAGAATCTGTGTTTATGATGCAAGAGCAGAGCAAGAATATCAGAAATTCTTAGGGGTACTATTGTTTTAGAAAAGAACCTTGGATGAAGGGGAAAATACACAGGTTCTTTAGGAGCAGACTGGGCAGTGGATAGGACTCTGTCTTCCTCCAACACATAATAAAATGCAATTATAGCATGCAATTCATATACGGGCTGCTATTTCATTGAGGATTGCTGTCATAAACTAAGCTAGATTTTTTTAAAGACTGTCACAGATTTTCTTTGTGTTTTGTGCTGTATGTGGGGTGGGGGGTACAGGATAAAAGTGGGAAGGATAAAAGTACTCAACAACTGGTTAATTTTTAAAAGAGGTCTGGGGAGATGGCTTAGTGGATAAAACACTTGCTACACAGTGTGATGGCTCCTGTTCAGATCCCCAGAACTCACATAAGTGCCAGCTGGATGTGGCTGTTCACCTGTAAGTCCATGGAAAATAGAGGAAGATGGGGCCAGACTAGTCCTATCCTACCCCCTAGCTTTAGCTTCAGCTGAGAGATCCTGTCTCTGCAGAGAAGGTGGAGAGCGATGGAGGAAGCCAGTCCCATGCCTCCCACACATGCATGTGCACAAGTTCACCCCCACACATGTGAACATGCATGCATACACATAGACATGCACAGAAAGAAAAGGCTTTTGTAGGTGCTTTCATGGTGATAGCGTCTTGAATTCAGCCTTTTAATAGAAATCTTAGCAGAGATGAAAAACTTAGTATCAAGAGTGGCTTTTTACATGACTGCCCTGTGAGATCAGGATGGAGATCTCCAGAATCAGTTCTGCTTGCTGTCACCTAAGTAAGAAGTTGCCGTCACCTTACTTTGGGCGGCTTGTTTCCTGAAGTCTGAAGAAACAACGTTTCTTATACAGCTACACTGCACTGTATAAGAAACAATGTTTACGTTTCTTACAGTTACACTGTAGGGCTGCATTCCGAAGGAGCCTGTCACCAAGTTCTTTCCAAGCTCTCCCAGAGGGCGTGGCTCCGAGACCAGGCCTGTGCCTTTGCATGTGTTGTTGACAGCTGTGGGCTGTAGACTGCCCTCCCTTCAGAACGCCTGCTAAATAGGACTTGTAATCCCCTCCCCACCCATGCTCTTACTCCCCAGGGCAAGAATGTTGACTCCTGCTCTCTGTCACCTGTCAGAATCCATCCTCCTGTCACTGGCTTATATGGACAAGTCGGCCCAGGGTCATGTGACCTTGGGTTGCTAAAAACAGCTCCATCACCCACTCCGAACCAGGGCCTGAAACAATGTCCTCCATAGAGAGAAACATAAAGGACACTTGATCGCACAGCCCTTGGAATTATTTCCAGGAAACACTTGCGGAAGCCATCAGGGAGCTCCCGTCCCCTGGCAGCACCCTCAGGGACGGCCAGGAAATGAGCGCTTCTTTGAATTACAAGTCTTTCTCCAAAGAGCAGCAGACCATGGATAACTTGGAAAAGCAACTGATCTGTCCCATCTGCCTAGAGATGTTCACGAAGCCCGTGGTCATTCTCCCCTGCCAGCACAACCTGTGCAGGAAATGTGCCAGTGACATCTTCCAGGTAGGTTTGTTTGGAATTTGGAGAGTGTGGAGTGCCCTCCATCCTGCATCAAGGGTTTGAAGCCAAAACCGGTTCCCTTAGAGCGCTGAGGCTGTTTTCAGTGTGTTTGAATCGTTTCCCCGGGTTTGGCTGTCAAGTCCCTTCCCACTTCCAAATCCACTTGTGTTTTAATTCTAAGAACCGTATTTGTCGTTAGTAAAACAAAACAGAGGCACCGAATCTGTTTAAAAATTGAAAATGAGTTATCGGCCAGGGCATGAATGTTGGAGCGTCTGGTTGAAACTTTGGGTTATGAAAATACGGGATAGAAAAATGCTTCTTGATGACAAGGGTGTACTGTAGGTTTGGCTGTGGATCAGGGGAGGCCCCGGGTTCCAGGACCACTTGCAGGAAACTGACGAGTCCATATTTATTGTGTCAGAGCGTGAAAACAGTCTCCAGAAGGCTCCCCGTGGCATTACTCAGTTCCTTTTTTTTCTTACTTGGCAAGAACAGGCCTCTAACCCGTACTTACCCACGAGAGGAGGGACCACTGTGGCGTCAGGGGGCCGGTTCCGCTGTCCCTCCTGCAGACACGAGGTGGTGTTAGACAGACACGGGGTTTATGGACTTCAGAGAAACCTGCTCGTGGAAAACATCATCGACATCTACAAGCAGGAGTCTACCAGGTAAAAGTGGCTCCGAGAGCCAAGCCTACTGACTGCTTTGTCTGTTTGCTTTCAGCTCAATGAATCAGTTCATTAAGTTGTTCTTTAAAAGGCTTTTCCCTGCCAGTCCTTCCCAATGAGATAGAGTTGCTCACAGAGGAGAGAAGGAACCTGGTGAGCCTGCTTCTGCGCCATCAAAGGCAGTCATGTTGGAAGAGGTGCCCTGCCTCCCACAGCCTTGCATTACCTTCAGTTTAGACGTATTGACACACACACTGTAGGCTCATTGTAAGTCCAGATCCTATGTTACAGGAAAACTCTAGTACAGACATGTATATAAGGCAAGAAACATCAATGCCCCAAATACCCCAGGTCCCAGTTGCCTTGCCTTAAAGTTGTCTAAACAACAGCAATCTTACCAATTCAAACACTCTGACATTATCATTTGTCCTAATATTGATTCTATGGAATGCTCAAGGCAAGAGATAATGCCGGTTTTCAGGAACTTCATCTACAGAAATGGGAGAGGAAACGAACTTCCAACTGTTTCCCTACGACTGCATAGACTTAGCACCCACTTGCTGAGTGATGTATTCATTCACTGAAATATTTTAAAAGGCTTCTTATCATCACACCACACAAGTTACACCATTCCTTTCCTAGAGTTTATTCCTAGAAGGCACAATGTGAAGAGCCCTCTCTCAATTCTGCATAGGTCATTTGAGTTCAAAACCTCAGTATCCATATGGAGATCACGCAGAAATGAACCCATCGTGGCCCTTATTATATGGGGCACATGCTTGCGGAACATCTGCAGGGCTGCAAATGCCATGCACCCTTTGCAGGAAAGTTGTGCCGTTAATCTAACATGTAATTATTGCAATTATTATGCCCATTAGTTTCTGCTTAAGATTCAGAGCTAAATTAGATAGCACCAGGCTATAGATGGAATTGAGGGAATTGCTGATGACATATTGTGGCCACCTGTTTCCCTTGCTTCCAAATCCTTTGACAAGAAGGAAAATGGTACCAGAGTTATGGATCTGATTCCATTGTATTTCATTGTGTTAAAATTCAATAGAGGTATCCCAATGGGTACATCCATAAAATGCTCCCATGTCTGGGGCTCAGGGAACATTGCAGAAGAAGGGGTGGAAAGACTCGAAGAGCCAGCCAATCAGGGAGTTTGATGTGGGACTGTGTCAGAAGCTACACACATAGCTGCCCCCCAACATGATTGCTTAAACGTGAACTGAGCAAGGACAACAAGAAGAGAAATGCCAAAGTGGGTGGGGAAAGACCACAAGGCTTCAGATCACAAAGAACCACAGGCAACGAAGAGATGTTGAGAGTGGGGGAAATAGTCTTTCCCAGCAAAGAGCACGCAAATTGGTTATCCAATTCCAAACGTTCAGTCCTGAAAATGTAATAGGAATAATGTATAGATTGAGCAGGTTTTATTTAGAAATATATATATACATATATACATACATATAGGCACATAATGGCAATTTAAAAACAGGTCGTGAATTTGAAATAAAGGAGGAGTAGATAGGAGGGCTTGGAGGGAGGAAAGTAAAGGGAGAAATGATGTAATTATATTATAATCTCAAAAATAAAAAATTGGAACTTCACGTTGTCTCCTTATGAGATTACCCTGGCAACTAATAACCAGCCAATTTTAAAAAGGCATTTATGTGGCTATGGTTTCAGTATCACGTACAGTGCCTCTCCAGAACAGGGCCTCTGCAATGCTCACTCCTTACACAGCACGGAGAAATGCCCCACTGACAGGCTTCTGGGTTCTATTTATTGCCATTATTTTTTGGTCTCACTGCTCACCTGGTGGGAACTTCAGACATGTCCGTAACTGCATTTGCTATGAAATCTAGAGGACAGGAAGTATTAAAGCTTGTCGTGTTAGTCCAACTACAAGACATAGTCTGTCTTACCATAAAGTCAGCCTGATGCCCCTTGAGAGGATGGGGAGCAAACTGTACAAAAACAATGAGCCAAATCTCTACCACTAAAGCAAGAGCCAACTGGAAGACCGATAATTTTGTGATTATAAGATTCTTACATCGTTTTTTAAACTCACGCCGCTTTGGGATGTTTTTACGTGGTAGTTGCCTAGAAGGGCTTAGTCACATCTAACTTAGCTGTTCCTGAAGTTTGGAAGTCCTTCGAGACTTGAACCCCAAGGCCTGGGATATATTGGATGACCCTAGAATAACCTCGGGCACACAGAATAAGCTAAGCCAGCTCTAGTCTTTGGCAGTGTAACAGAAAGGGAAAAGGCTACCGTGATGGACTTTGAAGTATCATTCAACTCTGGCCTCTTACAGAACAGCTGGAGTCTTGACAAATCCTGGCCTTAGCTAGCATTCTGCATGGTGATGCTCTATCCACATTTTGGGTTGGGCAAGAGAAGCCACTAACTTGGTTAATGTTATCATTGAGCATAGAGATTAATTTGCTGCTATCACAAGCAAAATGGCTTTGTATTGTGTTAGACTCTGTTCAGGCGCTTTACCTATGAATCAGGTGTTCCCAATAGTCCTCTGAAGTGAAGAGGGTTACAGTATCCCTCTAACAAAATTTTTGAATGCTTATGCATATGTGTGCTTGTGCATGCGTGTGTGAGATATGCATGTGTGCATGTTCACGTGGGGGCAGGTGTATGTGCACATGTGTGTTGAGGTCAGCAGTTGATCAGATGGTCTGCTCTGTTACACTCCACTTTGTTTTTTAAAACAAGATCTGTCACCGGCATGAGAGCACAGCTGGCTGGCAAGACAGGGCTTCTCCTTGGTGTCACCAGGGTTAGGATCACAGGCACACACCACCACACTGTCTGTTTTTAAGGATGCTTAGAATCAAATGCAGGTCCTCACGCTTGTGTGGTGAGTACTCTATTGACTAAGATATTTCCCAGCTCCAATAGAAATGAAATACATAAATACTTTAATTTTAAGAGAGTCTCAAGCAGGACTACAAGGCCTCTAGTAAGGGTTGTTCCCAGCTTTCTGTCTCATGCCCTAAACTGTCACTCCCCAAATGCAATGACTTTTAATTCTCCTAGCTACTTCTTGTTGTTTATCACCAATGATAATTGTGTTACTGGTTTATTTTTGAACAACATTTTTAGATTTATTTATTTTATGTGTATGAGTGTTTTGCCTGCGTGCATGCATGTGTACTATGTTATGTGCCTGATACCTGTGGAGGCCAGAAGAGGGTGTCAAATCCCCTAGAACTAGAGCTACGCATGGTTAGGAGCTACCTTGTGGATGCTGGGAATCAAACTCTGGTCCTCTGCAAGAGCAACAAAGTGTGCTTTTAACCACAGAGCCAGTCCCACCCCGTGTGGATGCTGCTGTTATGTTTATATCTCCTGCTTTTGTTTCCAGTGTTAGGGATGGGGGAGCCCTCTCACTGCTGGGCTCTACTCTCTACTTGGGAATTCCTTTTTCTCCCCCTAGGGTTGAATCTCTTGGACCCACATCTTTTCTGTCAGCTTACATGGTTGCTTTTATGGATCACATTTCCATATGCAATCTCTTAAAATGTCCCCTGAGTCCTCCTCTTTATAGCCACCCACCTTCACAATAGCCCGTAGAGGTTCTGCTAAAGATTCTGGCTGCAGTTCTCAAAACTTCCTAGGACTCTTGGCTTCTTCTGATAGGCTTCTGCCCAGCAGGCCATCAGCAGAAATGCAACTGAAGAAAGTCACTCTGTTTTGTCTAGACGTTTCCAATTTTCAGGATTTGGCAGTTCTCTCTAATTTGCTGCCATCTTACATTTGTGTATATTACTTTTATATATTTTTATTTCCTTGATCTCATTTGGGAGGTTCCCACAGGAAGCATGAAGGCTCTGCTCATTCTGCCACGTATAATTAGAAGACACTTTATCTTATTCCCAGATGAGTGAAAACTGGGGCCAAAGGTTTAGGAATGCATTTAAGGCCATATATACATGCATGCATCAACACGTGCAGAAGTTGAGCTGGAATTAAGCATTCAGATCACCTTAACGGCAGCAGGACTAACTGAACTTCCACACCAGGACTTAATGTCCACTCCTCAGTAAACACTATGGCAGCCCCAGCAACCTAGGAGACCAGAGAGAATAAACTATCCGTGCCTGCAGTATTGAGCAGTGAGAGGCTACTTTTAGCCTTCAATACTGAGCCCTGAACCAAAACTGTGTGCTCAGCCACTCTCAGCCACCAGAAAGTATTTACATCCTCAATTCTCTGCGCCAAACTTGTTTCAGGTCTGTTATTTGGTATAAGTGGTCCATAGGTTTTTCTTATTTAGAAGAGATTGGTGCCTCTTGGCCCACGTTGTTCCTAAACGAAGCAAAACCAAAACAACAAAATTACTAATAAATAAAGGAAGTATTATGGAAAAAATGAGTAAATTGTATCATGAACAAAAATAAAATATAAGCTTCTGGCTGTTTCCACACATTCAGTATCCGTGTTTCCCGCATCGCCTGAGCTCTGTGATGTCACATCCCCACAAGCTGGCCATGGTGCCCTTGGGACATGGGGAGCAAAGCAAGCCTGTGCCGGGAGGGGGGGAGGTTCCAGCAGATGTGCACCAGACTGCTCCCGAAAAACCGCAGTTAACACCACGTGCAGGCATAGAGGCCAACTCAGAGCCAGCAGAGGCCAACTTGTGACTCCCGCTCTCAGATAACCCCGAGTCCCAGCTGATGCTGGACTTCCCACTTTCAGTTTCTTCTCGATTTTATCAGCCATTCATGGAACATCTATTTCAGCTGCACTCCTCTGTGTGGGAAGCACTGCTCTAGGCACAGGGTGTACAGCAAAAAAGAAGACCACCGACTGCGGTTCACCTTCTGGTGGAGGAGGAGACAGGCCTGGGAAGGGAAGCAATCCTCCTTTTCATGGCCATGCTTCCCGACTTGAGTCCCAAATAAACGGGTGAAGTGGGAGGCCGTAGATTTCATGAACGTATACAGCTTTAGGACCAGAGAGAGATTCCTCTTGCAAACACTAGGTTCCAAAAGCTTGGACCTGGAATCTCATGAAGCTTCCTTACAAGATCTAGAGCTTTCCCGACATTTATTTCTGCCAGTGTCCTGTATGTGACTTCTACTCAGTATAGTAGAGATGTAGCACCACGCCCCCTGCCTTCTGGGTCTGGTACTGCAACTACGTAATCCCACACACCAGCACTGGGTGCTCCAACACTTGGGGGCATGACTCACAGGAGAGAGTGTTTTTCACATACACTACATCTTTACACATCTGAATGATATTTACATCACACAGTGTGAGTATGTAATCCACACATATACTTTCATGTGTTAATACTTGTAATTCTTTTCACGGGTGATTCCCAGTTTGGCTTTTCTACTACATTTTGATTTTTAGAAATATTGTCCATTATTTGCTAAAAGGATTCTTTGTCTAGACAGTCCTGTGGGTTTTTTTTAAGGAGGAGATTTCAATAGCAACTGGGGGAAAAAAGTGGTACCAAATTGAACATGAGAGACTGTGGGAGTCTTTTGGTTAGGGTTGGGGGTAGTCAGGGCTAGTGCATTTGCAATTCTTGCCACCGGTAGATGCTGATACATATCTACCTACCTACCTCCTCCCAGGCCAGAGAAAAAGTCTGAGCAGCCCATGTGTGAGGAGCACGATGAGGAACGCATCAACATCTACTGCCTGAACTGCGAGGTGCCCACCTGCTCCCTGTGCAAAGTGTTCGGGGCTCACAAGGACTGCCAGGTGGCTCCCCTCACCCATGTGTTCCAGAGGCAGAAGGTAGGAACCTCACTTCTCCGCCTCCTCCCCTTCTAAGCACCAGGGAGCAACTCCGCTGAAGCTGGGAGCTCAGCGGAAGGCAGGCTGTACGTGGAAGGCCCCGCTGGAAGGAGTCCTGTAGTTTCTCTCATATTCAATTCTCTCTAAGATTGAGGTGATGGCCAGAGAGGGAGGATGCTAAGGTTTAGACCATGGCGCAGGACTGGGTGACTCTCTGTGACCTTTGGAGGTTGCTGAAGATACGCTGTGTTAAGGGGGCTGGCCAAGTGCCAGCTGCTAAAGATGGCTCAGAGTTAAACTACAGCCAAGAATTCGATGGTCTTCACTTTCCCCTAGAAGAATTTTGGTTGTTCATCAATACAATGTTCCGGTGCCCTCACCCACGTTTCTCACCCACCCCTGGCATGGGAGAGTCACAACCATGGCACACAGTGACAGAAGCTTGAGGTCTGTGCCTCCTGCTGGCCTCCAAGTCGCCTGGGCCAATGCTAAAAGACACCCTTCAAATGTCCCTCCTCCCAGGGACCGGATCTGGGCCTCCCCATTCTGAGCCGGTGCAGTCTCCTCACCAGCTCACGGGCCCTGCTTCCTGTAGCAGCAGCCTAGAACTCATGCATCTATGAAGATAAGCGGTCAGTCGCATCTTCCACTTACAATCACTGATTCCAATTCTGTCTCCAAGGCCAGAGCTGGAATCAGTTTGGAAGCCAGACTCGTGCGACACCTGTCGCAACCAACAACCTCACAACCAGCAACCTTGATTTGCTTTTATTGCTGTTGTTTATTTTCAGCTTCATTTTATTAACTTTGATTCCTCCTCTCCTTGCCCCCACGGTCTAGCACGGTATCTACTTTTGACTACTTCCTCAGAGGCCTGGAGATCCACTGGATGGGCAGAGGGACAGGAAGTAGGACTCTCATGCCACTCTCACGCCTCTCCTCTTTGGTCAGCGTAGCTTCACATTTACTATAGGTTTCCATGTTCACTTCCACATGTAGAGACGGCTGCAGGGTTTTGTTCTTGTTGTTTTTGTTATTTTCAAGACAGCTTTTCTCTGTGTAACCCTGGCTATCCTGGAACTCGCTTTGTAGACCAGGCTGCCTCAGACTCGCGTAGATTCAAGTACAGTTTCAAATGCTTGACAACCAGGCTTACTAGGGTTTGGCCTAGACCTCTCCTCTTAAAGTTCAGGTTCAAATTGGTTGTATGTCTTGCTCAATAACCTGCAGAAGTTCAGGCCAAAGGGCTAGGCTTCCCAATTCTCCACTCAGTGCGCCTTGTGGCTCCATGCCTGAGCTGGAGGGGGGTAATCAGGAAGAGAAGAATACGTGTTGGGTTAAAAGAACACAAGAATTTTAAAGTTGTAATACCCTTGCTAAAGCCGGCCTCATGTTACAGTTTAAGTTTGTGCGACAGTCTATGAACATTTCTGCACTATATTAGCATAGTAGGATTGCAATATACATGTGCCCAATAGATAAATATTTATTGCATTTATTGCTCAAGTAAAATTAGTCCTGAGCTGCACTAGACAATTCATTCTGAGTTTCCAATGTCACATATTTGAGTCTGTCACACTGTCCTAGTTATGAACTGTTTAGAATTCTCCAGCTTCAATATACTATTATTGATAGCTTATAATTGTTCTCCGTGTTTTTAACTGAATCCACGTCTCCAGCAATAATGTGATGAAAAACATGGAACCTTGTCTCACACAGAGCCATCATTTGCTTACAGTATCAAGAGGCTCCCAGGTTTCCCACGACGAGCCCCCACCTCAGTCTTTAGATGGGATTAATTGCATTTCCTGGGTTTTGTATGAGGAGGTCACAACCACACCTACCTCTTACAGTGACTTAATTCACATCTAAATTAATAATGACAGAACATTCTGGCTTTCCTTGGCCATCTTCATCCTCAGACTTGTTTTCTGGGGCCAGAGGCCAGAGGGGCATCACTGAGCCACCCTGCCAGCCTAAACGGGAGATGTAAGTCACCAGCAGCTTCTGTTCTTCATCCACAGTGAGAATATGTCTCAGGAGAAATCCACCAGCTTGTTTGTGAGCTTGTTTACTCCTTAGGGATTAAATCCCCCGGAGGATAATGTTGTGACAAGCCCACGATCATCCATGGTTAGCAAACCCCTAATAACTGGAGTCTGTTTTCTCTTCATTAGTCGGAACTCAGTGATGGCATCGCTGTACTTGTGGGAAGCAACGATCGCATCCAGGGAGTGATCAGCCAGCTGGAGGACACCTGTAAAACAATCGAGGTAGGTCAGCTGACTCACAGGGACTCAAAACCAGTCCTGATAGTCCTACAGGCGAGTGGTGGTCTCAGTGACACACTAGAGACCCCATCACAATGTTCCATTCTTCCCCTATAGAATGGCCTCCTTCATGGACTTAAGAGGACTTACCTCATGGCTTGAAGAGGTAGATTCTTAGCATAGTTGTTCAGGCAGTAATAACTGTGTATGCTCTTCCTCAGTCAACTCCTTTAGAAAGGCTGGCAGCAAGGCAATCAGTTGCCAGCAACGGAAGAGAACACTGTTGCTATTATTTAACAAGATTTCTTGGTGGAAACCTGGAACAGTCTTCAGAAATGCTAACAGTGCTCCAGGAAGTCTTGTTAAGGCCTGAGCTGCACAGCTGTGCCCCCCATAGCAGTCATCATGGGCGACCCCGAGGAGAAAGATCTCCCCAGTTGTGGCTAGCAGGCTGGGGTATTAACCACTCAGCTTCTGGTGCACGGTTCTCATTGCTGCGTGCTAGGCCTCTCTCATTGCCTGTTATTTCCTTCTGTCCCCATTTCCTGAAGATAACTGTTCCGACATGCTGGATCGTCTCTGTGTGCATCCTCATAAAATATGTATTTTTATGTATGTGTCTTCCATGACCAAAACAGCTTATAAAAGGAAGCAGTTAACTGGGGGCAGAGAGAGAGAGAGAGAGA
>LOJH01000212.1:19371-56123 GCA_001685095.1 Ellobius talpinus | reverse complement strand
AGAGAGAGAGAGAGAGAGAGAGAGAGAGAGAGAGAGGAGAGAGAGAGAGACTGGTCCTGGTGTGGGCTTTTGAAACTTCCAAGCCTACCCTCAGTGTCACTCCTACTCCAACAAGGCCATACCTTCTAATCATTGCCAAAATAGTTCTTCCATCTAGGGACCAAGCATCTAAATATGTGAGAGCAAACCATCACAGCCATTGATTTTGGCAAATGTGATGGCATTGTGGCTTCTTTGCGTTTTGAACCAAGCATTATGGTTTTAAGTCCATCCATGTTACTATAAGCATGAAAGGTGGCAGTCACACTTATTCTGCAGAACTTACAGGCATGAAGATATTTAGAATGGTACCTGGAGTGAAGTGTGTGATCTCATTACCTTCCTATTACCGAGGTCAAGTCTATTATTATAAGTTTAAGTCCATGTCCGAGGGGATGGCTTCAAGATTTCATTAGTTATCATTAGCCCATCTTAGATTTACACATCATTAAAATCAATTTCCTTTCTTCTCCACGCTCCTGTTACTGAAAAGATCTTTGGTATGTGGAGATTCACTTACAGAGGGAATATTTTCTCCTGGTGAAGAGTGTAAGCGATTCAGAAATGGGCAATGGAAACTGTTTTCTCTCTACTTATTTACAGTGAAGATCAGTCACGAGCCATGAATAAGCACACCAATATGAGGCTACGTTGTGTCTGGTGTGTATAAATAGCCTGTTGCTTGTGTTGAACGAGGCAGTCTCTAGCCACCTCCTGTAACTGTGGAGCCAACCCAGAGATGTCTTTGCGGAGAGGCTGGCTTCCTGTCTGGGATAAAGACATTAAAAGATGTGTGTAAAGTCCTGTGGACCACTGAAGTCTTGGGCGAGGGAAACAACTTCACCCTGGCTGTGTTTAGGAAAGACTGTAGGTCACCCATCACAGAGGCTAGCCAGGGTCTCAGCAGGAAACAGCCATCTCTCGTTATACTTGAGAACATGCCAAGAAAGTACAGGTTTAAAGCTAATTCAGCAGGAAGGGTTTGGTTAGGGACAGTATGGAGGGCAGCCAAGGTCGGAACCATCACCCCTTTCTCACTGGTCACCATCTAATTCAGCACACTTTTCTAAGTCTTTCCACAGAGCCCTAGAGAAGGTATGCTATCACTCCTTCCGAGTCAGGAAGATAGTGGTTGTATTTAAAGTGCTCATCGTCACACCAGGCTTGGTGACGTGCACCTATAATTCCAGCTTCTCAGGAGGGTGAGGCAGAGGGATTAGAAGTTCTAAACTAGCCTATATAAAAATAAAATAAGAATAAAAAGAGGCCGAGGAGAAAGAGTGATTTTCTAGTACACAAAAGCACGGAGTCCAAAGCCCAGTTCTTTGAGGAAAAATTAATCTATCCAGACTAACATGTTTATGTTATGGCTAATTCACCTTATTAAGGAAATAAGAATTTTTTAAAGCACCATGAGCATAGGGTTATGCATATTGTATAGGATATACAGATTCATACCTGACCATTTTAAATGCCTACATCCATATCTAACCAGTACTTTCATGGGGGGGGAAATGCTAAAGGGCCTTTAAGTAGCAGAACTGGGGTGAGGGGGTTGTTTGTCGTTTATTTGTTTGTGACCAGTTATCACTCCGTAGCCCAGACTGGCCTTGAACTTGTGGTAATGTCCTTTCTCAGCCTCCTAAATGCTGGGATTAGAGACATAAACCATCATGCCTGGCAATTTTCAGTGTCTTGCTTATGTATTCCTGCATTTCCCAGCTTTTTGAGTCCTATATTTTTAATAACTGGTAATACCAGGCAGTAATGAACAGATGTGGTCACCAGGCGGGAATGAGCAGACGTGGTCACACCAGGCAGGAATGAGCAGACGTGGTCACGCCAGGTGGGAATGAGCAGATGTGGTATGGATAAGCATGACTCTTTCTCACCAGTTTAGGTGTTTCGGGTGAAGATGGAAGGGCCGCCTCAGAGCCACATGGAGAGCTTTAACTATAATTCCTATGCTCTGTTTTAAAAGGCCTGCAATCAGGCCAACCTCCATCTTGTTCACCTATAATCCAGAAAAGCCCTGATGTCAAGGTTGTCAACAGCAAGCATTATTTAAATGCCGCATGTCACTTAGCTATCCTCCTCACAAGAAGGAATAATACAACAAACTGAGCATCATCTGGGAGTCTCCAGACCCTCAGCCAGTACAGAGCTGTTTTGATGAGCAAGGGCACAGGTTGAGGGGGCAGAGGCTGAAGCCCAATCTGGGTATAAAGGTCCAATTTGTTCTTTTCCTAGAAATATTCTGGTCTGTGTTCATAGGACCTGCTCCAAGTGTTTATAACTGGAGCCCTGAATGAACACTTGGGCTTACTAACCTCATTCCTCTTAAGATGGTTCTTTGTTCAGTATTATTAACTTGATGTCTCTTTTTCTATTTCTTTTTTGGGAGGGAGAGTGGAAGGGGACTTTGAAGTACTGTGTCTCACGTACAGCTGCATTTCTGCACAAGTGTCCAGATAAACGCTAGAGGAATGTGGCAGAGACACGAGTGGGTGGTAGAGCCACAGGTGCCCAGCGACAAGTGTCCAGGCCGAGGCTTTATCTTCAGGCTATTTTGGACCCAGAGCTATGCTCCTTACATGGTGAGAGCAGCGGTTATCGTCACTTCAGAATTTTCCTGTCATGCCTATAGCCCAAGCCTAAACTGGGTCTGACATTTTGTCCGACTTCTGGAGATGACGTTCTGAAACCGGCTGGGAACGGAGCGGGGAATGCTGTAGCCTAAAGAACATCAGAACTATCTCTACATTTCTAAGTCACAGAGTCTTGGAGCTGTAGCATCAGAGAGATACCATCAATTATCCAATCTGGCTTGTCACTACCATAACAAATCATCCTTTTAAAAACTGTCCCAAGATTAAGTAGTTCCCATAACTTTGAATAGTTGTAATTCAGTGTTTCCTTTTGAGGAGTTGATGAAGTAAAGATTTGGATCATACATTTAAGTATTTATTTCTCTAAACAAATGAAATGGAAACTTTTGGGTGAAGTCAAATATTTATAGATGCAAATTTTTATAGCCATTTGATCATCTTCCAAGCCCCCATTTCCTAAGAATTTATTGAATGTTTCGTTGTGTTCACATAATGCTGGGAAATAGCCATGTCCTAAACATATATGATGTTGTGTAGTTGTTGTTTCTCCCTTTGTGGGAAATCTGCCACCCAGCTCCCAAATAAATACATGGAGACTTACTCTTACTTATGAATACCCAGCCTTAGCTTGGCTTGTTTCCAGCCAGTTTTTCTAACTTAATTTAAATTATCCCATTTCTCTTTGACTACGTTTTGCCTCGGGGCTTTTTACCTCTCTTTATTCTATATATCTTTCTTTGCTTCTTACTCCTGGGTGGCTGGCCCCTGGCCTCCTCCTCTCCTCCTTTTCTTGCCCCTCCCTCTTCTCATTCTTCTTTTCTCGAGCCTAGATTTTTCCTCCTATTTATTTTCTCTGCCTGGCAGCCCCACATATCCCTCTCTCCTGCTTAGCTATTGGCTGCTCAGTTCTTTATTGGACCAATCAGGTGTTTTAGACAGGCAAAGTAACACAGCTTTACAGAGCTAAACAAACGCAACATAAAAGTATGCAACACATCTTTACATCATTAAACAAATGTTCCGCAGCATAAGTAAATGTAACACATCTTAAACTAATATTCCACAACAGCACTGAATTTTGGGAAATGCTTATTCTAGTAGAGGATTTAGACAGTTAATCAAATGTGCAATGTTAATTTTGTAGAAAAATAAGTACCTAAGAAGGAAAACTGAACCAATAAAAATCCGACCATTAAGGATGGGGAGATGGCTCAGTTGGTAAAGGGCGTGTCATGTCAGCATGAAGATCCAAGTTTGATACTCAGAATCTATGTAAGAAAATCCTGGAATGTGACATGTGCTTATAATCATAGCGACAGGGGAGGCAGGGACACATATGTTCTTGAGGCTTGCTAGCCAGACAGTTTAGCATAATCATTATTTAGGTAAAAGACACTCTATTATTTTTCATACAAAGCTTCTTTTTTCAATTGCTTGTCCATTTTTAGCAAATGTATGTGTGTGAGGTATGCTAGTGTGAGTAGTTTACATGGCTGTGTTTGTGTGTTCTTGTAGGTGTGGGTCTATGTGTGAACATGTGTACACAGAGGGCTGAGGTCAGTATCAGGTATTGTCAGCAATTGTTCTGCTTTATATTCCAAAGCAAGGTCTCTCGCTGAGCCCAGAGTTCACCACTCTGCTTAGTCTGACAAGCCAGGTTTCTCCAGGGAAACTGCTTCCACTCGCTGGGGTTACAGATGGGCTGGCATGCCTACACAGCTTTTACTGGGTTCTGGGGATACAAACTCTTGTCCTCATGCCTGCAGGGTTTTTCCCCCACTGAGCCACCTCCACAGCCCTGTACATCTTGTTTTGTATTATTTCTGATAATTTATAAAGATGACTAAAAGCAGAACTTCCCCATTTTGACATTCCTATAAAGGTTACAGCCAGCTAGTGGCTTTAGGTCAATATTGAAGAAGACCTACCTACTTCTATGGGAATAGCTGAGTACCTGATTTGCTTTTCTTTTCGTTTGGGGTTTCAGTCTTGGTTAGAAAGAAATATTCCACCTGTCCTCATCCTACCACATCAGTGTGCACAGGATAATCCTCCCTTTTATGAGAAAACATCTCCTTTATCACATCCATGTTTGGTTCTCCTTGGAACTGGGGTGAATTATACTTTTATTAAAGTATTATAGACATCTGTAATTTGTTCTCCTAAGAAGTGAGAATGTGTAACAGTTCTGGAAGATGGGGGAAGGGTCACTGTGCAGCCAGGGCCTTGTCATCAGAAGATACCTATCTGGTACAACAGAGGCCAGTATGTAGTACATTTGAAATAGAGTTAGTTCACTGGCTAAGCATACACATGCAGGTACAAGGTACACACACATATACATGCACACACTCATATACATACACACACACATACACACACACATACACAGAGGTCACACACACACAGAGGTAGGGAATACTGAAACCAGAGACATCAAAAAGAAGAAAATGGGAAGCATGGAAGCTACATGGGAAAAAAAATAAACTTAAAAGTTCACAAACTTGTATCCTTTTTTTCTTTCTTTTCTTCTCTCTCTCCTCTCTCTCCCCTCCCCCCCCTCCTCTCGACAGGGTTTCTCTGTGTAACAGCTATGGCTGTCCTGGAACTCACTCTGTAGACCACACTGGCCTCAAACTCAGAGAGATCCACTTGCCTCTGCCTCTGGAGTGCTGGAATTAAAGGTGTATACCCCCACCACCTGGCCATGAGCCAGTATCTTAATTCAATTACTATTTAGAAGCAGGAGAGGAAGGAACAGGAGAGGAAGGAAGAGAAATTGGCCTTAGTCTATTTATTCAAGTAGATAAAGTGCCATGGTAAAAGCAAGAGGAAATCTTTGAAGGAAATAAGGTTTTGTGGAGAAGAGAGAAATACGGTTGTAATCATGCTTTTTCAGGCAACAACTGTCCTTCAGAGCTTCCTATCTGCAGACACGTGGTGTTGTAAGCCACCTTTTTTGGGGTGACTTCTGCTGCGGTCCAGTCACGGTAGGCTCGTATGTTCCATGTTAGGGCATGAGGATTAGAAATGCTAGGTAGGAGGAACAGAGAGAAGAAAGAAACACAGAGACATAGGACAGTACCGGGAGGGAAGCTCAGCAGGGAACACTGAATGCTGAATTCACCCGCATTTAGTTTCCATACACTTTTACACCGCAATACAAAAGGGGTGGGGGAGAAGGCACAAGACGGCCTTTCACATGACACAAAGGGCAACCAGAACGGTTACTTGCTTTGATACTTGAGACATCAAGCCATTATTTCCTGTGAAAAGTATTTAATGTGTGGGGCAGGAATAAGCAGTGAACACACCCTAGACCAAGTATCCTGTAGGCAGCCACTCCCTACGTCAAACCTATTTTAAAAGGAGCACAAGAGGTCAGGATATCTTGTTTGTAGCCACACCTGTAGTCAACAACTTGGTCATGGTGAGGTCAGAGGTGTCAGACTTGAATTCTCAGGACAGGAGAACTAGATGAGGTGGCTCCATCTCACAACCTGCTCTCAGCCCTTGAAGGCTCTAGATCCAGAGATAGTAAGAGCTGAAGACACTGACACACACAGCAAGCTTACTAAAGCTGGATAAAGCAAATGAATGGGCCAGCTGGAGTGTTACTTAGCTATGATTTAACCCGGACTTAAGAGGCATCGCCAGATGCACGTGTATGTGCCATAGGTGCCAACAGAGAGAATGAGAGCAGGAAGAGGGAGATCGGGAGTGGGCGGGGCTTGTCTCTTAAAGGGACAGGATACCCAGGTGACAGGACAGACCAGGCCAGCAGATTTACTTTTACAACACTGTGCTTATTTCACAGATAAAACCATTAAATAATTCTCAAATCCATAAAATTATGTAAAGCAATGCCATGATTTAAATAAAACTACTTGTGAATTTCTTGAGATATTTTCATTTCACTCGGGGGTATGCTTCAATGCCAATAGTTTGTATTTTAAAAACTTTACTAATGATGCAGAAGTAGGCACTAAATGTAAATAGTCCCAAATATGTCTGCTATGTTCACACTGCATCAGGCTGGCTTATAGCCATCTACACCCTCCTCAGAATTCTTGACAGTTTTCTAGAATCATATCAGCATGGAAGTTGATAATTGTGAGGGCCCTAAAAGATAAAAAAGCCCAACCATCTCACTGCTGCTTTTGGATAATAAGGGTTACAAATGAGAGGAGGCAAGGTTCCTTTCGAGAGCTCTGTAACAAAAAAGCATGAATATAATTGTAGTCTAAAACAGCGAATTTGGCTGCATCCAGTTGCTTGGGCTGGAGAAGGGAACCCCAGGTGCAGAGGCCTGTGGGAAACTACAGACTCTCCATGTGAGAAGAGGGAGGCAAGTGTGTACAAATTAGGAAGGAGCATAATTTTTCTTCACCTCCCCTTGCCAAATATGGTCTGTAGTATGCACAATCTAAATAAAATAGAGTGTAAAACCTGTTCTGATTTCTATGAAAAAGATAGGGCTGGAAAAATGACTCAGTTGGTAAAGCGCTTGCTGTGCAAGCAAAAGGACCTGAGTTCAAATCCTCAGCGCTCACACAAACGATCAGGCACAGCAAAGGGACCTGTGATCCCAGCACTGAAGAGCAGAAACTCTGTCTAAAACATATGGTGGACAGAAACTAAAAACATAGATCTTTGGCTTCCACACACATGTGCACATACTTATATATGCATTGGCACACATATGCCCACACATGTGCACAAACTTAAACATACATTGGCACATATATGCCCACACACATGGATATGAATAGACACACATATATAGAGAGAGAGATCATTTATTTGTTTAACCAATGTGATGGAATATTAGTTGTCTAGCTAAATATAAAACTGTTAAAAATGAGGCTTTCAAAGCTTTATCAGGGTCTGAACCAACAGGGATAGCTGGAGGGGAAAGAGAAACTACAGTTCTTCCATCGGTAGACGCTCTTGTCTCCTAACGTGTCCAGATGATGGGTTCATTAGACTCTTTCACACACCAGTTTCTAACACTGGTTGACCCATCTAACAGGAATGCTGCAGGAAACAGAAACAGGACCTGTGCGAGAAGTTTGACTACCTGTATGGCATCCTGGAGGAGAGGAAGACCGAAATGACCCAAGCCATCACCCGAACACAGGAGGAGAAACTGGAGCACATCCGAGCCCTTATCCGGAAGTATTCTGACCACTTGGAGAATGTATCAAAGCTAGTGGAGTCAGGGATCCAGTTCATGGATGAGCCGGAAATGGCCGTGTTTCTGCAGGTAATGCTTTTTGCCACCAAGAACACAAACCAAAAGGCGGGTTTTCATTATTCTATCCACATTGCATTTAAAAATCCATTTCATTAACTAAAAGCTTCCTCCATTTGGTATTGCTTAAGTAGAGAGGGTGGCATCTAGAAGCCCAGCTAGGAGATTCTGAGTCACAAACAGAGGATTAAATCTCACCAACTTAATGTAAACACACCAAGTAAGCTTATCTTTCTTGCTTTCCCAGAATGCCAAGACTCTACTACAAAAGTGAGTACTTTCTATTTGATCGAACAAGCACACTTTTTTTATTTTTGCCCAAGGCTATCAGACTTTAGCCGGTGACAGAGAATGACACCTGTCTTTGCTGCAGGATCGCGGAAGCGTCAAAGGCGTTTCAGATGGAGAAAGTGGAACAGGGTTATGAGATCATGAGCCACTTCACAGTCAACCTCAATAGAGAAGAAAAAATTATACGTGAAATTGACTTTTACAGAGGTGTGTTATTTCTTTAACTAGCTGTTTCAAACTGTGCTGTGGGAAAGCGGTTGAGTGAGAGAAAGCGGGGAGTGTACGAAACCCCAAAGGACGGACATCTTAACTTCACAGGGATCCCAAACCACTGGGATGCCCAGTCTCACCACAGGGTTACATAGCTCTTGACTGCTTATTTTTATAGTGTTTGAATGCCATTATCAAGAGTTTGACACTGGGTAATGAAGTCCTAAATAATTGACATAAATGGTGATAATTCAACTTGAACTCTACCCCAGAATATGAACCAGAGGGGTGTAAAGGAAAAAAGCTTAAAGATGAGTTGAAAAGAAAAGACAGAAGGCATCTGGGGTAGAGATGCCGGCACACAGAGGGTGAGATGCTGGCAGGTCAGATCAGCCAGAGTATGGAAATAGGATAGAGTCCATGAGCTGTAACTGCAGCTTTCACTTTTGGCTCAGAGTTCCCACTCTTTGAACTCTCCTGATGAAATACTTGAAAGGGAGACAGTAACTCTGGAGCTGGCCCCAGCTATGGCTGCCTTGACTCATAGGGGAATGAAAGAAAACAGCAGCAGTCTAGACCGCTAGCTATGCCGTGAGCTTGCACCAGCCCCACAGACAGCCCCACAGAGGCACATCTTCCTAATGGATTATTACGATCTATGCAAGAGCTTGCAGAAATGATGGCTCTGATAGAAATGTGAGCAGGCTCTGTGAGTGAGGTTGTATGAGGGGCAAGGGACAACTTTGTACTGGGTATGAAAGCAAGCCAATGCTTCCTTCATATTGGCTCTGCTGTGGTGAATGTGAGCAGCGCAAGGTCTCAGCATGACCTGGACCACTGTCGAGTGTCAATTGACATGATTTCTCTAGCCCCAAGCTTAAGTGCTAGTTATTAACTGTTTCCATGGCTACCACGATAGTCATAAAAAGTTTTAAATTATCTTATCTCACTAGAAGAGGAAGACGAAGATGATGCAGGAGAAATAGAAGAAGGAGGAGAAGGAGAGGATGCAGCGGAAGCAGAAGAGGTAGACAATGTTCAGATCGAGTCATCGGGGGAAGAGGAGAGCCTGGAAAAAGCCTCGGAGCCCTCTCAGCTTATCTCAGAGCTCCGGGCCCCGACACCACTTCTTGCTTCCTCTCCAGAACCACCTTCATCCATGCCACCTGCTGCAGATGTCCTGGTGACACAGGTAACCTGCCAAATGGCCTCACTGCCAAATGCTCTAAACAACATATTCTACTATAAGACAAGAGGAGGTCAGCACAGTCACAATGCCAGGGAGAAACACTCTGTAGGTGACTCAGGAACTTCATCACCATTACAGCTGGTTGGCAAGACTTAATGTAATGCCATTTTTATACCAACAATGCTCTCAGATCTGAGGCAACCTCTGTCAATAAAGTGTGTGTGTGTGTCTGTCTGTCTGTCTGTAAAATAAGAGCTGCTTATGGAAAAGCAATCTCTGTCAATAAACTGTGTGTGTGAGTCTGTCTGTTTATAAAATAGAGCTACTCATTGAAAAGCAATCCCTGTCAAGAAAGTGTGTGTGTGTGTGTGTGTGTGTGTGTGTGTGTGTGCAGGTGCACACGCAGGAAATTAGAGCTGCTCATGGGAATGTAGTCTACCTTTTGCTGCATAGTCAATGAAAACATAGAGTACACTGTAGAAATTATACAAAGTGAGAAATGAAAGTGATTCCACCTCATAGCCTTGACTCTCATGTACAGAATAGAGGAAGTAAACAGAGAAACCACAGGAGTTCATGTAGCTTCCCCTGAAGCACAACTTCATCTTTCCTTTGGTGGACAAGCAAATAAAGCCTGGCTTTCCATCTGCTTGTCATTTTAAAGAGTGCGGTTAAAGGTATCCTAGGGACTAGTCAGCTTACCTGGGGCTTCTAGAAGGCCACCGTTCAGTTGGGGACTTTCAGAGCACAGAATACCAGTCACTGAGTGTGGTGGGGAAAGAGGGCTCCTCCAAAGGGGTCCTGGTTCTGCTTCTGTGGGTTGAGATGATTGACAGAGCCAGAACACCACAGAGAACCCAGACATGGAATTGCATTCTGTATTCTGTTTCCAAGGAATCCAGGACAAAACACTTTTTATTTCCCAGAACCTTGAACTTCTGAACATCCCAGCCGCACTGGCATTGAAAGAAGGGCAGACATTAATGAGGGTTGGGTTTGATTAATTAGGTCTGCATTGGTTTTTTAAAATCAGTTTTGGGGACCCACACATAATGCCAGAGTTCATTTTGGTCAATAACTTGCCGTCTGAGGTATATTATAAGCAACCTTTCACTGGAGGTTTCTGCTTTTTCCCTATCTGGGCTACCATCTAGCGGGTGGCAAACACAGAAGCGTGTAGATGCCTGTCAGAGGCATAGCGCTGTGGTGAGCATTCTGCCCCAGCATCCCCCGGAGAGCTCAGGGTGTTCAAACCCAAAGGGAAGTAACACCAACTACTTTTTCCTCTTCTTTTTTACTTGTGACCCCATCTGTTCTGATTAAGAGGGAGGTGGTGCCCATTGGCTCTCAGCCGACCACACAATCTGAAACTCCAAGCCCTTCGGCAGCGGAAACCGCGGATCCCTTGTTTTACCCTAGTTGGTATAAAGGCCAAAACCGGAAAACCATCTCCAACACGCCTTGCACTCCTGGGAGTGAAGGTCTGGGGCAAATAGGGCCTCCTGGTGCTGAGGATTCCAGTACGCAGTCGGCTGGAGTGGCAGGAGCCGCAACCAATGAGCAGGCAGCAGTGAGTGGTAAGGAATCTAGTTCGCCTGCAGCTACCTCTCAGGTTAGTGTTGAAGCTCTTCTGTCTGAATGCTTTCCCACACCTGCTACAGTCCTGCTGGAATAGGCGCAGTCAGAGAGCAGGGCTTTCTAGGGAGCAGAGGGAAGCCACTGCCTGGGCAAATGCAGCAACATCTTATCCTCCAATGCTGGCTTGCACATTAGCGTTCTACCCCAGAATAAACAAAGAACCAAACTGAACTCCCTTTGCCCATGGGTGACCTCATCCCAGGCTTTCCAGGGATGGGGCGCAAGCAAGTGTAGCCCTTAGGCATGCTGTGCAAAGCCATCTTCTATGCAGTGACTGGCTGGCTGGTGTCTCTGGTTCTTTGTGAAATTCACTCGCCCTTACTCGGCTTTTAGGATCTCCTCGTGGGCTTCCAAAGACTAATCGCCTGCTTTGGAGTCATTCCTAGCAATCACCAATATTCGAATTGGTTTAAATTTGCTCTGTAACATAATCTGGGATTCATGCCTTCCAGAAATGTGCTTGCCGTGGCCAGATAGTCTTGGCTCCATTAAACCTGTGCTTCCTAAACTTTTGTCCTGGGGGGCAAGAAAACATGGAGAGTTTCCTCCATTTTTTAGGGTCTCTTGGTAACTTTAAAAAAAGTATTTGATAATATAACTTGATAATTTTTATTTTTATAATGAAAATTTGAAGTCCAAGTCTTACTTCTGTCGCTTAGTTAGATGTTTGCATGTCTCCATGAGCCAATAGAACACAGCTACAGGTTCTTTCCAAGGAAGAGTGTCAGTCACCCCAGACACGGGATTCCTAAGTTAGGTGTGAGGAGTGAGTGTTGCCTGGATAGTAAGTAAGCTGTCACTCAGCGTCCACGGGCCATCTGGTGACAGTGGACAATGAGCAACATGATTTTATTGTATCTGCTCAAGTGGACCCCAGACTCTCCAGGAAACAAAAAGACTTCGTTTTGGAGAGTTAGGAGTGCCATGCCTTTACACCTGATCTTCATTCACAGACACAAGATGACAAAAATCAATGTTTGTAAAGTAACCTTTCCAGGGCCAGTTTTAGGTTAGAAAGCAGCAAAACCAATGAGATGGACTGATTATTCTAGAAACTGAATGAAGATGTCTGTATTTGAGGAGGAAGAATTGTTTTCTTTAGTGGCAATGCAGTTTCCCCATGAGAAACGTGTAGCAGGTCTCCCACACACGACGAAAAGTTTGTCTAAATGATATTGGAGAAGTAATGTGTGATGATGTCAGTGAAGATTTCTTCTTGTTTTCTCACAGGAGTTAGCAATCTGCCTAGCACTTCTGGCTTTTCTTATTCTCCACTACATCTGGAGTCAGATTCAGTGCTTGATTTTTGCTTTAATGGGTAGGAACTATTTTCTTTTCCGTTTGCTAACATCTCCTATCTTCTCTTCCATAGTAGTCCTCTTCTTTGGGCCCAGAGATGCACTTGGGTTTGGGTCTCTAAAACCATGTTCACGTCAGGGCCACAAGCTCCCTCCCTAAGGTACCTCTGTAGGAGCCCCTGCACCTCTGAAGGAGACCCAGTCTGTTATCTGTTCCTGCATGGAGAACCTTGACCCAGAACAGCAACTCCGTGGGCAATTATTCAGTAATCCAGTAGAAGAGGACCCTCCAGGGCCATTATGGGAGTCCAGCTGCACTAGGCATGCTTGGCACTGTAAGGACTCTATTATAGTGCAGGGAGACACGGCAAAGAACCCATTCGGGAGCTAGCAGGATGGCTGTGGGGTTGAGGGTGCATTTCCTGCTTACCCAGACAGGCCCAGGAAATAGCTGCTGTCAGGAATGCTGTCCAGGGCAGTCTCTGCTCTAGACTATGACTAGGTTCCCTTTGTACCCTCCTTCTCTTCAGGGTCTTCCCCTGGAGCAGAGGTCTCTGAGACAAAGATGCTACAAGTACAGCAGCCACTAGACCCATTGACTAAAGAGACAGGCATTAGTGTGCACACAGCAACCATAAGAATCTAAAGCAAAGAAAAACCACTATTTTGTTCAACAGCCCCGGCCTTTTGGTTCAAGCTACATTTCTCATAGACAAGCTATGAGGTTTGCTTTGGGACTGGCACCTTACCTTTTTAATAATCTTTTGAAAGCTACCCATTTCGTTAACAATGTGTGAAGTGCGTGAACTCAGTGCATGGATTTTTGAGTGACGGGCCCTACTGGCCTAAGCGCTTGCTCCCTTTCCCTTAGCCAAAAAGCAGTCCAGGATCCCTGGTGCTAAAAGGCATCAGTTATTTCTGGTTCCTCACCTCCCGCTATAGGCCTCTTCATGTCTCACTAGCCACCCATTCTTCAGAGGCTGTGGAGCTCCATGTGTACCAGTTGTGTAACTGTGTGAGCAGAAGCCCTACTTACCTTCTACCTAAGAGTCAGCTGAGAACTTGCACACACTCAAGTATCCTCAGCATGCACAGACTCTTTTCGGCTGCCTGACACCTCCTTCCACATTATTTGTGGGAATGGAGTCATAGACAATAGGTTTGGGCACAAAAATGGGGACGGATAAGAACATGGTTATTGGAAGCAGGGCCTAACTGTGGATCTGAATAATTGTCTGAAGAGTCCCATTTACGTTCCAAGAACATAGGTTTGGAACCTTGTCGCCGTGTGTCCTTACAATCCCCTCTGAAGCTGTAAGGGGAGGGTCATGCTTCATGGCTGTCCTTCAAGCTCATGTCATTGTCTGCTGACATTCATCTGCCTGTGTGGTGAGGTGGGAATGAGGCAGGGGGTGGGCTTTGAGGCAGTGGGTTGTCACTGGTTGTCGCAAAGCAGGTTTGTTGGTGAGCAAAGGCCTCTTCACATAGCAAAGTTAACCTGATCATAGTGGGTACCACTCCTGAGCCCCGGAAATAGGGTGTAAATAGAGCAGTAAAGATCTCACAATGGCAGCAAATTCCTGGCCTCAGCACTCAGAGTCCAAGCTGCCAGCTAACTGTCCAGTGTGCATTTGGCTTGTTGTAATGTCTGCCTGAGCGACCCCTTCCCTTGAACTCCTTGTACGTGATCCCAGGCCTCTCCCAATTTACCGATCGATGGTCATTGCTAAATAGTTCCAGGTCACGCGGTGGTATTGCCATAGAAACTCAAACGCCACAAACTAAATTGCTCACCTTCAAGCTCGCCTTGGCCCCCATGGCCGAACTGCAAACCCTTTATCCTCAGGTACTTCCCATGTATCCTTCGACACATAAAACCCACCCTTAACCCCAGAACTCAGGCAGGTCTTACTTCCATAATCTGGTCATGGAGAAAAAACAAACCAGACATCAACTCGGTCTGCACTGGGGATGAAGACGCCGCTTTCCAATGGATCAAAGGCCAAGGCCGAGTGTCACCAACCTCACCCTCATTCCCTATGAAAAGAGTCGTTTTCAAAATTGGGATTTACCCCAGTTGCCAGCTTATCCCTTAAATGGTGCTAGTTCTCACCCTCTGCAGGATGAACTTTGAAACTTCTCTTAACCTTATTCCTGCCACACAAAAAAAAAACTATGTAGAAACCTAAAGTTTGACCAGGCTGCCAGAGGCAGATTGTCCCCATGTGTACCACCCTTCTGGATCATCTTTATTATACACTTAGCTGAGTCAAAGAGAATTTGGAAGTTATAACATCTGATGCTTTTCATGTATTGATTTAAATTTTTTTTAAATGTCTAAGAGTATTTTTAGAGTTTTATGGACTGTGTTTTAGTCGTATTTATCGCTCTCTCAACTGTTCCCCAATTCTCACAGTCCACCTCTTATCCACCCAGCTCTGTGTGTATCCCTCTCTCTGTGTTATAAATCATTTATGACCAATTCATTCCCTTCAGATACCCTTGGATGTGTGGTCTTCAACTGGAGAGTGCTCAACTTACCGGGACCTGTACTCTTAGGGATCTCTCTCTCTCTCTCTCTCTCTCCTCTCTCCCCTAGCAGCCATCATTTCCAACAGTTCTACAATCTGGGGTGGTGGGATTGTGTGCCCAGCTTCTTTGTCCTGGCTGGGATTTGGTCTGGGTTGGGCTTGCACAGGTGTTGTGTGTGCCATCACAGCCACCATGAGCTCAGGCCTGGAGCTGCCCTGCTGTATCCAGAAGCAATATTTCCTTGTAGTCATCCTGTGCCTCAGAGGTTTGCAGTCTCTCAGGACCCTCTCCCATAAATATTTAGCAGGGACCCTCTTCCATAAATATTTAGTTTTTGAGATTAAGTTTTCAGCATATGAACGTTGGGGGCACATCAGAATCCTAACAACTGCCATTGGCCAAATGTCTTGTATATGGTGAATTCATCATGCATTTATGCCTTGCTGCAGTCATTGCAAGGTCTAACATGATTCCACTCACTGCCCTTGTTATACATTACCTGAAGTTTACTCCTTAGTGTTAACATGGGGCTGCCCCCATCCGTGTCCTCTCCAAGTGAGCATTTTATTGTGAATATGTGTGGTGATTAAATCCTGGGGGCACAAGGTCTCCCCATATAGACCTGGCTGGCCTGTCACAGTGATCTCCTGCCTCCCAAGTGCTGGGTTAAAGGCACGCACCACCACGCCTCTCTCCGCAGTGAGATTTTCACAGAGGCGGAAGCAGTAGCAGTGAAAGTTGCCTCGGTTCCTCTTCCTTCCTCCCTTCCCAGTGTCTTTTAATGGCTCCTGTGGAAGAATCTATCCACATTACTTAACTGGAGCCGCACAGGGAACAGGAGTTTCTGGGAAAATGTCTCTGTCTAGGGTGGATTAGCTCAGCAGCTGCTGACTGATACTTGAGCTGGACATAGCAGGGGCTTCAAGGTCAGAGGACCGCCCCTTCAACAACTGCACCTGTGTGCTTGCACTTCACACACATACACACACACACACTCACACACACACAGAGACAGAGACAGAGACAGAGAGAAGCAGGAGTCAAGTACTGTGAAGAATGTCAACTATCTCACTAGAAGATGCAGCTACAGTGACAAGAGACAGAAACTTTACTGTGTTGTAGCTCTTTGCTGTTCCAAGACTAGACTGCCCACTGTTCCATCTCCAAGTCTGAGAATAGATACTCAAATCATGTAGAGATTCTGCCAAGACTCCTGGGAATGGAGGCATCAATGTGATTAGGGAAAGGACGTTCATTCTACCTATGTCTGACTGAGCATTCTGTTGTTTGTGCCTCAGATTTTTCACCAGGAAAATAAGGGGAGCGAATGAGCTGATTCATTTACTTAGACAACTGTAGAAAGTGAGGGCCCCAGGACTGAGAAGTTCAGAGCATGTTTTAGAATGTTTTCATGGCCGGGGTGGGGGAGGTTACAGACTTGGGCCTGACCCAAGTTATTCAGAGTAGCATAATAAGACGAGATGCCCCGTGAACAGACAATCCTTTGCATTTCTCGAATTGCATTTACAGTTGCTGCATCCTCTCAGAAGCTCTCGGCTTCCCATGCTGACTTACACATCTCTCCCTGGTACCTATTTATAGCTCAGTAGTTGCACAGGTGTTCATCTTGTTTGTGAAGCTGTGAATTCAGTGCAACCCTTAATGATTGCACCCTGAAGTCCATGTAAGGCTTCTTAAACAGCCTGTGGCCCAGTAGAGAAAAGGCAAAGGCACACATCAGAGGCAGTCCTAATATGAAATTGGTGAATCTGGATGGCTTTTGAAGTCGGCTTTATTGAGCTATACATACGCTGAAACTCACCTCATGTGAGTGTACAGTTTAAGGAGTCGTGACAAATCCGTGTCATTTTGTAGCTATCAACATGGTTATTTACAATGTTCTGGACCCTGTCCAAATTTCCCTGGCCTTTAACAGTGTTGCTTTGAAGTGTAAATCTATCTTCAGCTTTTATTAACTTCAGTTTCTCACTTTTCCTTTATGATTTCTGCTTTTTGTTGTTCTATTTAAGAAATATTTCCTTAATTTTAAATCATGGAGATTTACACCTACTTGCTATGTCTTTTTAAAAATTTGTTTTATCTCTTAAGTTCTAGTGTAATTTCTAAGTTTCATATGCAAGGTGAGGCTGAAGGGCGTCATTTCTTGTCTTGATTTTCAGATACCTGTCATTTGTTGCACCAACACATTTTTTTTTCCTTTGTTGAAAAGATTCCCCCTTCCTTCTAGAAATGTAGCTGGCCACACATGTGAGGGTCTGTTTCTCAGTTCTGTTTTGCGCTCTGCATTTTCTCCACCAGTTAATTATTATAGTTTTATAAAACCTTCACACGAATAAGCTTTGCCACCTTTGATCTAGCGTCAATATGATTTTTACTATTTATTATTTTTACTAATCTTTTGAAGAATTAACTCAGTTTTATTGTTTTTCTTTATTTTCGGTCAGTTTTCTATTTTGCTATTTCTATTATTTATTGTTTGTCTCCCTTTTTACTGCTTATCTTTCTTATTTTTTATGATGAAAGCTTGGGTTGTGGATTTGTTATCTTTCTTGTTCTTCAATATGGATGATCCAGGCCATAGAGATCATTGCTTTCCCTGGATCCCACAAGTTTTAGCTTGTTGTATTTTCTTTTAATTTAATTTAAAACATCTGTTGATGAATGTGCTGATTTCTTCACTGAGGCATGACTTATTTAGATGAGGGTTGCTAAAGTGTGAGGGATTTTCTCCCAGAGTTTTTTTCTGTTTGACTTCTAATTTGATTTTGCTATGGAAACGGAATTGTTCTATATGCACTCACCCTTCTAAGTTTATTAAGTTTTACAACCTAGAATGTGAGAACATAAAAGTGTTCTGTGAAATGCAGAAATTTCCTGTTATGATTGACACTTTCTATAAATGTCAGTTATGGCAATTGATTGATGATGTTGTTCTAGTCTGATCTACTCGTTCTGATTTTCTGTTACCAGCTCTATCAATGGCTGAGAAAGGAATTTGGAGATCACTTATTATATTTAAGAATTTACTTAGACATTGCAGACTGATTGGGGATTTTGCCTCTTTATTTTGAAACTTCATGTAGGTACTTTCGTATTTAACATTGTTATGTTTTCTTCAAGAACTTACTCCAAGATGAAGTATTTCTTAATAACAAAACTTATTCTCTGCTCATAGTGGCCTGCTCTGAGGTGTGTATAGATGATCCTCATTCATTTGCACAGGTTATGGCTGCCATGGGTGATGATGCAAGGGAGGAGCCTGGAGGAGAGTGGTGTTGAATAGCAGCCCTTGGGGAAACTTCCTGGCCTGGATCCAGCAAACCTAGCTTCCGTTCTTCCCTCAGCCAAGCACAGGGCCAAGGACGGTTGAGAGACTTGAGCACCTGAGCTGAACTTCTTGGTCTAGTGATCCATTTTGCAGGGCTCTGTTTTCAGTTTTGATTTCAGCTGATTTATCAGCTAGTATCTCTCTCTGAGCATTTTCATGATACACCTATGCCCGAGGTTGTCCCTTAAATAATTTTGAGTGAGTACCTAGAAATGGCATTGTTAGGTTGTACGGTTGTTGTGTGGCTAACTTCACTAGAAACTGTTAGCCTGTTTTCCACAGTCTATTGGTTTTGTGCTTCCACTAAGAATGAAGGTGTCCCAGCTCCTCTCCTCTCCATGTTAGCTGATGAGGCAGTGCATCATCCTTTACATTTTAGCCATTCTAATGTATATGTGTGATCTTCCTTATGGTCTAATTCACAATTTCTTGTCAATTAGTTCTGTTAAGCTTCATTTCATACACACACACTGAAGTTTGCCATAGAACCACAAAGGCTACTGTGTTGTAAGTGGGTGACTTCAAGCACTAGATGGCCTGTTGGCTGAGAAGGACTGATCCCAGTGCCCAAAGAAGATGTGGTGTTCTGTATCCCCGGTTCTTTCTACCTGGCATATCATCATCTCAGATGGAGTCTCAGTAGCAGTGTAGGTCTCTCCCATACCTTAAGGCTCATCACCCTTATGGAGGAGGGGGTTGTGCGCAGGTTAAATTTAGTGACTTATTACAGTCAGAAGCAATGGGAAAGAGTCAGCAAGGAAATGCAACTCATAGACTTATCATCCAGAATCTAAAAATGTACATGGTATAAAGATGTTCCCAGAAGAAAAAAGTAATTAAGCTGATGAAAGAAGAGAGGAAAGGGCTTGGAAGGAGGAAGAAAGAAAGAAGGTGTAAAGGGTAGAAAGCTAAGTAGAGGGCTGTGCCTGCAGCTAGTCCTTATCTCTTAGGCGCTCAGAGCAGCTCTGTTTCCAGAGCTGCACCCCTATCGAGAGGCATACCAACCAACGCTCCCATTTTCCCAGGCCAGGATGAGCAACAGGCCAAAGTCCCAAAGCTAACAGCCAGTGCAAAGCTCTGTATCTCCACCCAGTGCTCCATGCAAAGAAATGAAATCATTTTTCTTCAATGATCTTTGAGACTAACCCATCCGCTATGGCTTCATAGTAATCATCCCTCCAACCACCACTGGAGGCTGAGGTAAGAAATGCAGGCAGCAAGAGGGCCAGGAAGCGTCTATTTTTGAGATCCGTTTCACAAGGTATTTATTGCATTTAAAAAAGAAAGAAAGCAAACGTAGACAGGAGACCAAGAACATGATTTCCCTTGAGTGTGACTCTATGTCTTGTGTTCTTTGAAACGATCTACTTAATTTTCCAAAGCAAACAGAAGTGAATGAAAATTTAGCCATGTTCCCTAAATTTAATTGAGTGACTCAGGGTATCAAGTTATTTTCAAGCAGAAGCCCCTACTGAGATCGATTGCTGTGCGTTTTACAAGACGCAAGCTTACATCTCACTGTTCTGCGGGCGTGCTTGTGTTGGGTTTCCCAAGACAGAAAGTGACAACCGGTGGTGCTCAGGAGTGGCCTCCACTTGCTGGGTGGCATTGTCAGGATTTAGTCATCCTAGCAGCTATGGGATGTGATGGGGAGATGCAGACACGTTTATGTAAAATCCCTGCTGAGGTTTTCCACAGCAAGCAAGTTTCAGTGAGACCATTCCATTAACACTGCTTTTGCGTTGCTGTCTCGTAACGCTGCAGCTTCACTTATTTTTTGTACTTTTTCCCCCTCTGCTGAGAAAATGACATTCTGATAATTATCAATTTGCTTGTTTTACTGAAAGGTCAAATACACAAACCAATCCTGAAATTACAGGTTCTGTTTCACAGGAGCAAATAGTAAATGTCATTTTAATGGAGAAATAAAATGGATGCATCCATTAAAAAAAGCCAAATACTATGTAAACTGTCTGCAGCCATGTCGTGAATTCATTTCCCCAGGTTTTGTGAGTGGGCACTAGGGAGAGCACAAGGGGAGCTGGGCACTGGGGAGGGCTCTAGGGAAGCTGGGCACTGGGGAGGGCACTAGAGGAGCTGGGCACTGGGGAAGGTACTCTAGAGGAGCTGGGCACTGGGGAGGGCACTAGAGGAGCTGGGCACTGGGGAGGGCACCAGGGGAGCTGGGCACTGGGGAGGGCACTAAGGTAGCCATGGAGGCCATACTAGCATTTAAGAAGAGTGGATGAGTCTCTGCTCATTGGGATCCACATGGCTAAGAGACCCCCTGCTTTTAGTCACCACTCATCATTGGTTATATAGCTTTGCAAAGCACCAGGGGGTCATGTCTAGGCCCTCACTTTGGTTCATTGCAAATGAGAGTGATCTGATCCTTGAGTTTTGTTTAAACCAAGACACTCCTGCCTTCCATTGTTGAGTTAGCCCTATCTTGAATCTCGTATTTGATCTGTTTGCTTAGCGTAATGTAGAGAAGCCCTTGTGTGAAAAGTTATAGCTTCTTCTCAGTAAGAACAAGCACAAACATGAAGTCCATACAGCCATCAGACCCATACCTGAGAAGAAGGCTGGCTTCATCTCAGCACCAATAATCTGCTATTCACTCTGACCCTGTCATAGGAACCCTGTCTGACACAGGCAAAGCATCCTCCTCCTCAGTGCTGAGGAAGTGAGTAAGTGTGATGCTGTCTGCCCTGCCTGAGGACGCTGCTCTGGCCTTCACTTTTCAAGGAGGATCCGCTTACGACAAGAAAGCCCCCAAGTCACCTGTGATACTATAAAGCCTTTCAAGAAGAGATGTTCTTGAGTGAGTGTGTTCCTCCCTGGCCTGTTTGAAGAATCCCTATTTTTTCTTCCCTAGCCTTTGTGAAGACTGGATACACTTTTCAGAGCTCTGGGCTTCAGACAGCACACACTGCTTGCTTTGTTCAAAACAGGAATGCCCATGTGCTTGGGAAAGATGTGTCTGTGATGTTTCCAAGGCTCAGAGCCACAGAGCACACTCTGGTTGCTTTCACGATGAGCTGGCCAAGGACCCGGGCTGTCCTTATCTTCCCACTCTGAGTGTATAACACTTAAGCTACCCAAGGTTCACAAATGCTGAGCAGACCAAGGCTTGGGCTTCTTCTTTTTGAGTAAGAATTCTGGATACTCAGGATTTCTGTTCACATCTGTTTCAAACATTGGTGTTGATTCTCTGTCCAGTTTAGCAGGTCCAGGATAAATGCTAGACAGCTTCACTTTGGGAAACCTCAAGCCTTATTCTTCCTAGCCACATTCCTCAAAACGAGTGGATTTTATTATAGCCGGGCAAGGGTTCTTTTGAACTGACCTAAAAAGAATGGCATTTAACACACAGTAGTATCCAGACTCTGTCAGGTTGGATTTCTCACTGGCACCTGCTGCAGCTCTCAGACAATGGGATGTGGCAGCCTGAGTGTGGGCACTTGGATCCAAATCCCCCCAACTCCAGCAATCCCTTCACTGGCCTGGCATCATTGATTTCTCGCAGTAAGATACTGGCATCCCTAAGAAGCATGTTGTCTGGTGGGTGCACATTAAGTCATCACCATCAGTTTTATTTCTCCAATGGAGCATGAGGCAGGTGCATTAGGTCATGTGGGCTGCTGACATAACCCGTAAGCCAGCCACGTGTATGCTCTTACATGTGTGCACCCAATTAGACCCCACCATCGGCACCCCAGGGCTGATCTGCTCTCAAGTCAATCTGACAACAGTTTCATGATTTCAGTGTCAAGAATCTTGCCACAGATTCACTCTGGATCCCCAGGGCCTTAATTCATCACATCAAACATAGAGATCAGTCCAAAAGCTGCACTGAGTATTTTTACTTTTTTGAAACAATTTCCTACAGAAAATAACCTAACAAGAGCTGTGATCTGGGGCTGCGCATATAGACGAGTGGCAGAGCTGATGTTTGGTGTGTGCAATGAGGCCCTGGGTACCAACTCCATCCCCACTCAAAATAAAACCCTCTACAAGCTTTATCAACAAAGCGGTCTAAGTGACAAAATAGGCCCATATGACAGACACGTTGGCAGACGCGTAAATATGAGATGCAGTCCCCTGTCCTCAGTTCCAAGCACAGCTACTGTGCAAACCCCACAACAGGCGCTGCTCACGCTAACACTGCAGCAGAGTCAGGGTGGCAAGGTTTTTCAGTGTTGCAAGGTGAGGAAGTCAGCAGTAGACACTTGTAGGAGGGAACACACCCCGCCCAGGGTCCGGAGCTGCTCAGCTTGTCCCGCAGATCACACAAGAATCTCATCGTTGCTCACGGAACTTCTAAGTGCAGATTTTCACATGAAGTCACTTCTGAGAAAGGGTTGTGTCAGGGAGACAGAGGGGAGAATACAAAATTTACTATCATTGCCATTTCTTATTGTACATGGCAGCAATGGGTAACTACATTCATATTTTGTAGCTAATCCTGGACAGTTTTTTTATCTTGCAGAAATAAAATGTTATGCCCATTAAACAAAAAATTTCACTACTGCCTTCCCTGGCCCCAGGCCCTGGCAACTGCAGACATTCACTTTACCCATTTTCAAAGTAAATTTGATAGCAACAGGGAAACAGTACCAAAGGGAAAGAAAGCACCCTGTGCTTTGAGAGTCTTGTCTTACAATAGACAGAATGCTCAGTTTCTGTGAACTGGCTTCCGTAGAAGTCCCTTACTTTCATAAGTTGAGCAGTATTCATTTGATGTCCATGGCACAGCTGATTTATCCCCTCCTCCGGGAGGCACACTAGGATTACGTCTGCTTCTTGGCTGCTATGAGTACCGTTGCTCTGACGTGGGATGAAAGTCTGTGCAGGTTCTTTCCTTCAGCTCTTTTGAGCATATACACAGGTGTGGAATTGTTGGGCCTCCTGGTGTCTGTTTAATTTTAAAAATATTTTTTCTTTCATTTACTTCAGGAGAGGACCTGTAAAATGATGATGTGTGTAGGTCAGGAAAACTTGTGGGAGTCAGCTCTCTCCTTCCAGCATGTGGGTCCAGGTGAATCAAACTGAGATAACCAGGCTTGATCACAGACACTTTTACCCTCTGAACCATCCTGCTGGCCCACGTTTAATTTCGTGAGTCTCCGCTCCACTGCACTCTGTATGACGCCACCATTTCACTTTCCCACCAACGATGAACAGTAACTATCTCTTTGTACCTTTGCTCTTGATTTTTTGACGTTTGCAACTAATTCATGTTTTTCTTCAACTACTGCACACCGTCCACGACCTGGAGCTGACCTTCTGAGAGTCGACTGCCCACCAGCCTCTGACAGGATCCATGCTCCTTAATCCCCATCAGCAAGAAGGTGACATAGGGGGTCACCTGTGACACAGGATGATGGCTGCATAGCACATGTCTCTAGGTGGGAGCACCTTGCTTCACCCTGCTCCCAGTGGAGCAAGACCCCAGTGCTGTTTGCAGACATTCACTTACCCCTTCTCAAAGGACATTTGATAGCAACAGGGAAACAGTACCAAAAGGAAAGAGAACACCCTGTGCTTTGAGAGTCTTGTCTTACAATGGACAGAACGCTTGGTCAAGCTCACCTAAGGAGACCGTAGAGGAAAAGTCCATCATTTCTTCCTGCCACATTTGTATGTGAATTCTGACCAAACTCCATTCATAATTGAGACAAAGTCAAGTCTGCCTTTTTGTTCCACTTCCTGGTTTCTTTTCATGATGAAAGTTTGTATTTGTCCGATTATCAGTAGTCTAGTGGTCTTCGAGCACAGTGTCAAATGATGGTTGCCCAGTTTGGCCACAGTGTTAGTGCTTTTCCTGGCAAGGAAGTCACGGAGTCAGGAATGCAGGGTAGCTGGTCACATTATAGCCTCAGTGGAGCAACAGAGAAGTGGGTGCGGGTGTTCAGCAGCTTCCTCCTTTCCCTGCTTTTGTTCAGTCTGGGACCACACCCCAGAAATGCTGTCCACCTTCAGAGTTGGTCTTGAGTCCGCGATGAAACCGCTGTGGAGAGGCCCTCACGGGCGTGAGGGGTGTACTGGTGCATCTCCTCGGCAACTCGGAATGCAACCAAGGTGACAGTGGAGATTATGCACCCCAGCCTCCTAAGAAAATGTTAGAACCTAGAAGTGATGTGGGGCTTGTTTTCCTCCTTACACAGATCAAAGCTAGCTGCAGTCAACACTTTGTTCTGCTCTATCTTGCCAAAAAATGTTTGAGAGAGCCCAGAGCAAAGGATTCCATTTTAAAGGAAGACTGCAGGAAGAATCTTATGTTTTCTGTTTGCTGTGCGGTGGTTTCTCTCCCTCCTGAGATAATAATATAGAGACTTGGACCACTCGAGATGTATGGAAGAGCATATCATAGAGGACCATGATCACCACATGCCAAAAGAGTCCTGTCGTAGAAATTGCCTCTGGTTCTGGGAAGGTACAATTACCATACAATTGTTTTTCTTCACTGGGGGTTCTTGATGCTATATAATTTCAGCAGAAATAGCCCCCAGGTCATTCTGTGTGACAGAGGAGCCTCTTCACTGTAGTAAGGAAGAAGAGTGGGTACAGGGAAGTACAGGAGGGAGGACAGAGAGGGAGGACTGTCTGGCTAGAGAGCAGGCATGTACAAAGAGTTTCATGTATGTTACTTTATTCAACCCTCGTGACCTAGGATCTCATTTTCCTTTCTCAGAAGAGAACGCTAAACTCGGCGCGGTTAAGTAACTTGTCCACGTCATATGGCTTAGGAAGCAGTTGGTCTGCTGTCCCAGTCTGCTTCTCTGTTACTGTAGTCAGACACTGACCAAAACCAACTTGCAGGGGGAAGCTTTTGTTTGGTTTAAAAGTTATAGGCCAGCCTCCAGGGAAGCCAAAGCTGAAGATCGAGGCAGGAACCTGAAGCAGGGATCATAGAAGATGCTGCTTACTGCTTGGCTCAGCTATTTTTCTTACACAGCTGTGGTTGTTTGAATGGAATTGGCCCCCATAATCTCATAGAGAGCGGCGCTATTAGGAGGTGTGGCTTTGTTGGATTGGGTATGGCCTTGTTGGAGGAAGTGTGTCACTGTGGTGGTGGCTTTTGAGGTTTCCTATGGCTGGAATAGCACCCAGTGAGTCAGTCAATTTCCTGTCGCCTGTAAGATGTAGGACTCTCAGACCCAGCACCGCGTCTGCCTGCACACCTCTGTGCTCCCCATCACGATGACAATGGACTGAAACTGTAAACTAGCCACTCTCAATTAAATGTTTTCTTTATAAGAGTTGCCTTAGTCATGGTGTCTCTTCACAGCAATAAAAACCCTAACTAAGACAACAGCCCCTATCTATCTACCCAGGAATAGTACCACCCACAGTGGGCCAGGTCGCACACGGCAATGAGCGATAAGAAAATGTCCCACAGATATGCCCACCAGCCAATCAGATGTAGGCAATTCCTTAATTGAGGGTATTTCAAGGCAACAACTGATGCTAAAAATGGCATCTGAGATGCAAATCTCAGCCTAGTGCCCCAGGGTTTTCCTGCTGAGATTGTTAGTAAATCCCCAGCCCAAGGAGTTGGCATGAACATTGAAGATACTCTGGATAATCTCTGCTCTCACCCCTTCTCTGCCATTTTCTTCTCTGAAAGAGAGAATATCACTTCATATTGTGGGAGGGAGGTGTCTGGAACTATGGTGGGTACAGGAGTGGTAAACTGGTTTTGACAGCTATCGGTATGAGCAGCTAACAATTTAAACAGCAAGTAGATTTTAATACTTCTACTTTGTCTACAAAATCTTTCATAAGGCAGCAAATTCCAAGAGCAACCCCCAACAGCATGCTGGCCACCCACCCCTGTCTAAACACGATAATCCTCTAGAGGAAATAGCTGGTTCTATTAGTTACCCCTGCTAGATCTCTCCAGCTGTCACAGAAATTGTCTCTCCGGGGTAGGCACTGCCTTCAAAGAAAAGACACAGCGTCCAGGCAGAGTGCCCTGTCGTCTCATCCCAAACGATCAGAAGAAGCAATGTCTTGACCTCCAGTGCTTGGCTGAGCTGCTTTGGGTTAGCATTAGGGTTAGACGGCTCTGCCGGGCAAGAGAAAGTCTGGCATAATCAGCCACGGGACTCTGAAAATTCTGAAAATAACGTCTTACTCCACCTCGGCTTTCTCTTTCTTTTTGAGTCAGAATCTCAAGTAGCCCAGGCTAACTTTAACTCACCATGTAGCTGAAGATGACCTTGAACTGCTGACTCTCCTGCCTTCACCACGCCTGGCTCCATCTCAGTATCAAAGAGTCTCTAGCCATTACCAAGAAAACCTACTTCACTTGACAGTCCGCCTTTTTGATTTTTTTTTTCAGAAAACTGAACTTCACTTTTAATCTAAAATGACCTCACAGCCCTCATTAACTGCCTACTGGGAAGCAATTTGGTACTAAAAAAGAGAATTCTAAAACCAAAGAACTCACTATGGCTGTGCTGGTGTTTTGAATGTCACCCCAAACCTTATTTATGGTAAAATCTGGGAAGGTGATTGCCAAGCGTTCATTTTCCTCTAGAAACTACTATTGATAGCAACAATATATTTATACTCACCAAAGCTCTGCTCTGGATGGCGTTCTAGCTGCACCTCCACTCCTGGGGCTTCTGCACTGACTACGTGTGCTGCTTCATTGCTTCAGAACCTTTGGCATTTCAGTACTACAGAGTTTACCAGTGAAGTGTGGGGACATAGTTGACCATTTTCCCTGGGCAGAACCAGATTCACCATGGTACCTCTATAGCCCGAGTGAACACAATCAAATTGCAAGTCTTTTTATACGTGTCTCTGTTGTTCGATTAAGTTGTTACTTTAAAAATGCAAAACAACAAGTTCATTTGTAAGACCAAGTTGGTCAGTTAATTCAAATTTACAGCCCATATCAGTCAGATATTTAATGAAATTACCGCTTTTAGAAGTTTTGATGTTAGTTTTGGTTTTGTATAAACGTTATCAGATTTTATTGCCTAGGGAAATTCCCTTCCGGATTTGCTCAAGATTAATTCTTCAGCGTTGCAAAGCTGAAGGGATAGATAAATTTATGAATGTATGCATAATAATGTTTTCGTCAGCGGCATCCCCGCGTATGATTCTTTTAGACAGTATGGCTTGCTGATATTGCCGCCATCTTAGGATGTGTGCAAGCACACTGGTGTCACACAGTGGTGAACTCGCTAACGGTGCACATTTCGGAAACATACCCCTATCAGGTGTCGTGTAAGTGGAATCTGGTGGGAAAGTCGAACTTCAGCAGTGGAGAGCATATATGAATATGAATACATCCTGCAGTGTCACGGTATAGCAATATCATTTAAATTAGGGCTCTCCCCTCCTCTTTCCTCGTTCCTCCTCCTCTCTCTCTTCCTTCCCCTGCCCTCTCTCTGTCTTTTATAACATTGGTGATGGAACTCAGTGGAAAAAGCACTCTGTCACGGAGCTATGAGGTAGAAATCCAGAAGGATTTTAAGCAGCTCTGCAGATTTTTGTAAACCTAGGTACCTGTTTCTATGAACGAGACTGTCTTGTCAGTAAAGTTATGCGCAGCTGTACTTGGGAAAACAAGCAGGCCCCTCCCATCAAGAGTTTCCTTCCACTGCATGTGTTATTGCTCTTCCTTTTGAATCATGAGTGTGAATCACTTCCATGGCTCTTGACCATGCCTAAGATAACCTCAGCTTGCTTTCTGTTCCTAATAATAATTATGCTTCATATAATTATTATTCTTGTCCTCTTTCCTCAATAGAGCGGTGACTGGTCCAACTCCCCAAAGGTCTGCTCTCAACTCTCTCTCATCCGCATTTTCTTCTTTTGCAGATTGGATTTGAGGCCCCTTCTCCCCAGGGACAGGCATCAGCCTCGGGCAGTGGGGGTGGGGCTGATTCTGAGCCAGCTCGCCACGTCTTCTCCTTCTCCTGGTTGAATTCCCTGAATGAATGATCTATATTCTGGCTGCTGCCCCCTGGCGGCCTGGGTGAGATGCGCACCAGGCCGCGGGGAACTTCCTGGGTGAAATTCACCGTGACGCGCGTATGAACGGGACCTCCGGACAGGATTTCTGAGAGAAAATAATAAACCTTTAATTCCAGATGACTTATCTAACTTGCTGAGAAAATGCATATGCTCAGAACAAAATTGCAGAAAACACTGGTATGAAGAAACTTGATCTTTATTATGTGGCCATCATTCTGAAGGTTGTGTAGGTGTGGTACATGTGTGCAAGTCAGCTTTAAATGGCAAGTGTTAACGAAGTGGGCACTACACTCGTCTCCCGTGGGCATGGCTTCTTGTTATTTTTAGCACAGTCGTGTTTTTTCCCTTAGCATTGCAGCTCGTTGGTGACATTCAGTGTCAGTTCAGAACTGACCGATTTATCAAAATCTCGGCATGAGAGAGGTTGCTGACCAAGGCTAGAAAGAAGGCTCCTCATTTCTACAGATGTCACTGAATGTGCAGCCAGAAGTAGTCTCTGAATTTGGCCATACTTCTGTAGTTCAGAAGGCCAAAGGTTAGGGTATCTCTTTTGACATTTTTCTAATTTTGATCACATATCTCATAATCTTATATTCATACATCAGACATTTCAATTGAAGACTTTTGGGAGGAACTATCTACTTTCTTATGTGCTCATCATAGCAGCAATTTGATAAACTGTGAAACAGCTGCGTGTATTTAAAGATATACACAATTCTCCTGTCTGTCCATCATCTATCTATCTATCATCTATCGCTGTGATGCCTTCCTCACATAAGTACAACTTTAGGTGAACTCTTAAATAAATGCTGTTTTTAAAAACCTTAGTCTCCTATGATTTATTCAATTACTCATATTGTATTATTAAGTCATTAGTCAAGCATAATTCAGGGTCCTCAAGAGAAGCACCATCTTCATACATATAAATTAATTTTAAAGTATTTATCACGGGACTGAACATTTTAAAGCTGTAACCAAATTACTAGAGGCAAGTATGTTGTCAAACTAATTAGATGTGCTATTTAATTTTAGGTGCAAATAACAAAGTCCTACAAGTCACAGTTTTTAGGATTGCAATAGGGACAAATATGAAGGGTATTTGTGTAGTTTATTAAAATCAAAATGTTCTTTTTAAGAAAAATTTCCCAAGTGTCCTTTTCAGCAAATATGCTTAGTTATTTGAAGTGTTTGCGTTATTAAGTTTGTCCTAGCTCATGCTGGTGAGGTAGTTCAGTGGGGAAAGGAATTTGCCTCTGGGCCTGGAGACCTGAGCTCATTTCCCTAGGACTCACATGATAGGAACGAGCTAACTCCTGCTAGTGGTCCTCTGAAGGCTCCACATTTGCCATGCTGCATGCCTGCCCGCCCACAGCCCCCACCCACTAACTAATTATGTTTGCATGTTAATTTCTACTGTGACTGATATTCCAGTTGCAAAATTATCAAGTTTTAGAGGCCAGAGGAACCTCTAATTATTTAATTCGGTCTCAGAAGAGAAACCCGAGGACATAGACGAGCCCAGGATAGTCAGAAGGTCTGTGTGAGCTACTGGACAGATTAGTGTTTTCAGAAGAAAATAAAATGTAGGAGATGGGGGAGGTTGTTGTGTTTTTAATTTCTTGTGCTGGGGCCATTTCTTTAGACACACTGAAGAGGAAAAACAAAATCACAATAACCTTTGCAGATTTTATTAAAAATATAAATATTCAACATTCTCTTACACAACCAAATTGACCAAGGATTGGAAAGATGTTTTATTATTGAAACATTTACAAGAAAAAGTTGATTCGAAGAGCTTACACATCTCATCCTGGCCACTCCTCGAGAATGAATTCTGTTCTGCTGTGACCGCAAACAAAAACAATGGGCGCCTTCCACATGCTTCTCAAAAAGCTTTCCTCCTTGGGTCCACCTTTTCTGTAAGATACAGCTGCAAAGACGCTTATTTGCACATGGACGCTAAGCACGGGCAATTCAATAACGCTGTTTTGCTACTGCATACGAATACACTTTGTGCATGCTAATTAAGGGGTGTATAGGCGCTCTCCCTGTACATAGTCTACGCTTCAAGCTATATAAAAATAAATGATACCAGAGCTGCGATATGGTACAGAATACTGAGTTTTAATTGTTTAATTTTTACTGGTGTGCTAAATACAGAATCGTTTTTGGTCAAATGCACCATTTCATTTCCCAATGATTTCCATCAGTTTCCTGTTGCTGTGAGCTTGTTGCGCTAACTGCTCTGCCCTGGCCATTTCCAAGACTTCGCGCAGAAGGTGGAAGGTGAGATCCAGAGAGATGGGCGGCTCCTCGGACCGCCTCTTCCTCTCAAGCGCCCCCTGGTGTCCACCGAGGGTATCCTCTGCGCCGCGCTCCGCCGGCCCTGCGCGGCTGTCGAGCGAGCGCTGAGGCGTCTGCAGCTGCTGCAGCAACACGCGGAAAAAGTTAGCCGCTGCCTGGTCGTGCGAGGGGCGGCTGCCGCGACCCGCGGAGAGGGGCGAGGAGTCGGGCGACAGCCGAGCAGCGGGGCTCCTGTTGAGGTTCCCCAGGCGCAGGAAGTATTCTTCTCCCATGCGGATCAGAACGGGCTGAGGCTGCTGGGGCTGCTCTGGCTGCAGGAAATTGAGGGGCTGCGGGGACCGCGGGGCGCCGGGGACCGGTCCCCTGCTCAGCAGAGCCCTGCATGGAGGGCTGGGCGACAGAGCCATCAGCAGGATGCCCGCGGACACCAGCAGCCGCAGCCGCATGTTAGGGGCGCTTGCTGCGGCACGGAGGTGGGGGAGGGCGGAGGAGAGAAGGTGGGGAAGAGAAGGTGGGGAAGAGAAGGGGGACTGGTTAGAGTTTAGCTCAGCTAGGAGTTGCACCCAGGCTTCCAGACACCCATACACAAGCCGGGCGCGGGGCTTTGGTGGCGCTGTCCGCGGTGCTGAAGCTCGGTGTCCGCAAGGCTCATCTGCTAGCCAGCAGGTGACCCGTCTTTGGATACCTAGAAAGGACAGCCCCTGCCTCCTCTTCCTAAGGATCTCCCAAAACGTATTCCCAAGACGGACTTTCCTGAGCCCGAAGAAATGCCACAGGTTTAAGCTATCGCCCGCCCTGATCGCCCCCTTTCGGGCAGCCTTTTCTTCCAAATTGAAAACTACCTCCTCCGTGTCTCCATCCTTGCCCTTACTCCCTTTGCTTGGGGATCGGGATGAACGTGGGACGTGATGGGGGACCCATTCTTTACTGTGAGTGGTAAGTGGCAAATTGAGTGGATAAAGATGAGCAGCCGTCTAACTTTGCTTTTTGCCACATCACCACTGCCATTGGAATTTTTAGGCACCGTTGGAGACACACACACATACGTGCACAGACACAGGCACTCCCGCACAGGGGCAACTGGCTCCGGGGCTCACCACAGTAGCTCAGGCAGTACAAAGTTGGTGGCGCCCGCCAGCCCGTCTAGGCGCTGCCTACCTTCTCCTCCCTTGGCAGGTGAGACGCGCTGCTGCCTCTGCAGAGGGACCTCTCCCAGGATGCCTCTTGCAGGATCTCTTCCTCTTTGCCTTTTTCTTCTCCCTTTCTGTGCCTCTTCCCTTTCCCTTCAGCCTCTCAACGTACTTGGGCTCTGAGTTTCTCAACACCAGAGGCTGGAGTGAGATTTTATAACGTCGACCCTCTTCAGAAAGCACGCAGCATTTGCCTAATAAGCTGACGCTCTCTTGACAGCTCGATTGCGTGCTGCCTCTGCTCCTGCATAAATCATAGGGCCCTGCCAAGGAGCGAGGGACAGAGTTCTGCTATTTCAACACTGAATCTCACATCCAATTATATCAACAGATATTTATCGCCTCCTTGGTGACGTCAACGAGCCCTAAAATGGAAGGGCTCCTTATGACTTGTCCATTGACAAAAATTCTTGAATGAGATTATCCAAGTGTGGGAAACATACTGACCTCTTACTATGATAGGCCAGATAAATACCAGAAAAGAGACATAGACTGGGAAAGGAGAGAAGAGGTGGGGAGAGAGGCCCATCACTACAGGGCTGCCAGGAAAATGGCCCCTATTAAGAGGGGAGACCTGGTCATCCCCTGATGCTCCACTACCCCCACCTAACTGTTTTGTCAGGCTGCCATCTCAAGAAACATCTCAGTATGTGAGATAACATCTTTACTATGGTCCCACCATCTTTCTGCCTGGAGGAGAATGAAGAACTAGGGGGACATTGGTGCAAAGACAACCAGGTTTTAGCTTTTAACCACTTAGTCCTCCCAAGGGCAGATAAAGGAATCATGGAGCTGAGGACAAGACCAATAAGTTCTTTTGTGAAACCCAGATCAGTGTTTTTCTTGATGAAGAAAGAGCTATTTCAATGACAAAGGGCATAAACACAGATTCTAACAAAGACCTCAGGTTTAGTACAATCTCAGGCCTTCTGTGGGGCTCCTCTCAGAATCTAAAGTACCCCTCAGAAGATCACAGAGACCTGTATGCATTAAACAATCTATTCCGAGTCTATACTACAAACCCAAGGAGGGAGGCATCCGTTCTAACTCATGTGTTGAGATCCTGGGGAAACATCAGTTACTGAGTCTATGAAAAGATCTTTTGTTTCACCTCCACATACTGCGCAACCATGAGCATATATACAGCAAGGCACTCAAGTTCTTCGTTTTTTTTTCTGTTTCTCCAAATTCAAATGTGCACCACAAGTGTCATCAATAATTGCTCTCTGACACTATTACCTAATGGAATGCCGTATTTACAAATCCACTCTCAATTCTTGAGTTAAATGGATATTTTATCTAAGTGGGAAGCAGTTACCTTTAATCCTGCAATTCACAGCACTCTTACAAACTCTGGTGTCTGTGATTCACTTCGGCTGCTTCATAACCTCCACTGTTGCTCTCCAAATTGTCTTGTTCCTTGTTTCTGGATATCTCTGCCATTTTCTCAGTAACTAATGGGACAGATAATGCAATGCAGATTTCAACCTCTGTTTGGGATCTGCACTAATCTACAACTGTTCTAGACACAAGAGGACGGTAGGGGCACATTGAGGATTTCCAGAGAAACCAGCTCATAGATGGAGTGATGTGCTGTGGGATTTACTTCTGATAGAAGAGAACAGAGAAAGGATCCTGTCAACTGGGAAAATGCGAGTTTTAATAAATCATGATTAAACGGTGCTTTGGAGAAAAGCTGTGTTTGCATGGATAGAGAGGCCTCCAGAACCTTCATTCTTGTTACTTGGGGCTTTTGAGACATTGGAATTCATCTCAGCATTTGGTTGGTTTGGGGTTTGTTGTTGTGGTTGTAACTTTCCTTCATTACTTCCTCTCTACTCATTCACAAACTTCACCTTAAATGTCACTCCGGAGAGAAAAGGCAGGTCAATGAATCCTGAGGAGGAAGTAAGAAAAAGAAGCACAACCATGGGCTTATCAGGGAGGTCAGGGGATTCCTTAGGGGAGAAGTAGCAAGTATAGGCTCTTGCTAACATCCTGCCCTTTAAGATCCCTTCCTATTGGGCCATTTGGAAAAGCTGTCTTACTCTAGCTCCGTTATCCTTCTTGAGTCCTTGCCAGGGGCCTTACCAGGAATATAGATTGTGGAGCATCATAATTTACCCAAAGTTAGATCACATTAAATCACAGAGCACTCACACTGGAAGTGAATGCTTGGTTTAAATGACAACCAAAGGTAATGAAGCTTTTCTGAAGTCACTCAGCTAGTGAAAAAGTCAGAGTGAGAATCCAGTTCTTTTGACCACCAGCCTTACTATTTACATACACAATATCCCAATATCCTTTGGGCTTCCTTTCTCAGCAGAGGAACACGAGTGAGTTAAGATAGGTGGAATTTCAGTGAGGCAACACACATATCAGTCTGTGAGGTACCTTTTCTTGGGTTTTCCTTTTATTCCCAAGATAGGAGAAAGCAGAAATTCTCCATGCAGTCCCTCTTGGCTCTGAGTGTCCGTGTGTGCACAATGATTATTTTCATGTTAGCTGAAACTTGGGTTTATGATGTGGGATTTTAATTGCACTGACGACTTTAAAAAGCACCAATTTTTATCTTTTTACAGAATATAGAGATATGGAAGATTCTGGAAGTTGTGATACAGATGTGTGATTGCAGAAGTAACGATGTAAGGCACAATCTGACAAGACTAAGCATCTAGGCTCATAAGATTCACATAAGACGTCACTATTGACAGGAGTCATGGAAGGACCAATACAAATGCTCAGATCCTGGAAACACTGTCCAAAAACATGGGTACCAAATAATTCCTGCTCAAAAGATTTTTTCAACAGCAGTATAGCATAGTGTAGAATTAAATAATATGGAGTAGAGAAAACAAAAGAGAAGCAATAGAGTTGTAGAGTTGGGTATGTAACTCAGCATAGAGCACTTGCCTGGTTCAAGCCCTAATACCACACACAGGCACATGTGTTCACAAACATGCGTGCACACACACATATGAGGGGAGAGAGACAGAGAGAGAGAGCGCGCAAAAGAACAGGTGACTCCTGCATCTCTTTACATCTTCATACCCTTCTATTGGCAAAATTCAGTCAAAAAATCCACTCTCCAAGTTTTCTAACTAAAGCAATTGTTAAACTTAATCTGTTATCTTTACTCATAGACTTCACAAATGCCTAGGATGGACAAGTGGCTTAATCATTGTGGTCACTGCTCTTTAGATAGATTAATAGCCACCCTTCCCCTCTATAAGATGATGGGGAAAGGTTTTCAGGAACATTGTAACTTTTAATAGTCTCTTCTAGTATCAAAGCCATATGCCCTCTTTATAGAGGAATCTGAAAAAGGCAGTGAAGGACACAAGCCAGGTGTGGTGGCATATCTCTGTCATCCCATCACCTTCAGCAAGCAGGAGGATCACAGCTGGAAGCCAGCCTTGACTACACAGTAAGACTCTGTCAGACAACAGCAACAACACTATACAGAATCTCTCAGTGTGTCAGAGTCTAAAGCTGATCACATTTACCATGTTGGTACCTGTCTCCAAGTGTTTGTAATGAGATCAGATATTTTTGCAATAGAGCTAATACTGTTTTTAGTTGTGATTTCCACTTTAAAGTAAACTTATGTTCTAAAACCTAAATGCAGAAAAGGGTAGATTTTAAATGTTCTCACCACAGAAAATGGCATACAGGTAAGTTAGCTCCACTTAGCTCTTCCATGATGTATACACATACTAAAACATGTTGTATATTATATATGTGTATAATTTTTTGGCAATGTACATTTCATTTAATTAATAAGTGGTTTGTTTTTGGACTATTTCTCAGATTAAGTTTAGGACCTGTATTATTTTATTTTTTTTATTTTTTTAAAGGAAACTGTAGGGCTCAGCCAGCCATGATAAGCTTAATAGGAGCAGACCACCCTAAGGAAGTTCTTAACTCCCAACCATTATCACCTGCCAGTGTAGGATTCAGCCAGGATAAGCTTACTGGAGGCCTGAGTCTCAGTAGTTTACCCTGAGGCAATATCTGGTTGCAGGAAGAACCACAAACTGAAATTACCCAGACACCACCCAAGAACAGACCATCCAAAGGAAATTCCTAACATTCCACCTGTTGTAGATAGGATCACCTGCCAGCACACATTCACCAGGACACCCTAGACAAATGCCAGCCAATCAGGGGTCCTGAACCTTAGAAATCCTTCACCCCTACCTTTACTACTATAAAAACCCAACTCTAAGCTTGGGGCTCTCTGATCATTCCAATACATTGGACACATGGAGAGACCGAGTTTGCAAACTTGTTTAAAATAAAGGCTCTTTGGTTTTACATACGGAACTCGGTCTCCTTGTTGGTTTTTGGGTGACTTTGCGGATTTGGGCATAACAGAAACAAACTATCTTTTTTCATTTTACATACCAATTCCAGTTCCTACTCCCTCCCCTTCACTCCGTCTTCCCTCCATCCCAATCCCTGTCCACTCCTCAGAGAGGGTAAGGCACATTGCTTTGGGAAAGGTCCAAGGCCTTCCCTACTATAACTAGGCTGAACAAGGTATCCTTCCAAAGAAAATGGGTTCCAAAAAGCCAGTACAAGCAGTAGGGATAAATCCTGATGCCACTGCCAGTGGTTCCACAGCCATACAACTGTTACCCAAATTCAGAGGGATTAGTTTGGTCCTATGATGGTCCCTTCCCTGTCCGGCTGTAGTTGGTGATCTCCCCTTAGCTCAGGTAGACTGTTTCAGTGGGTGTACCTATCATGGTCTTGACTTCTTTGCTCATATTCTCATTCCTTCCTCTCTTTAGCTGGACTTTGGGAGCTCAGCCCAGTGCTCCACTGCGGGTCTCTGCCTCTGTTTC
>LOJH01000212.1:6679-18451 GCA_001685095.1 Ellobius talpinus | reverse complement strand
CTCTCTAGCCTGTTGAATGAATGCAGTGGACACTCCCTAGCCTGTTGGATGAATGCAGGGGACACTCCCTAGCCTATTGAATGCATTCAGCATATACTTCATAGCCTACTGAATGAATGTAGTGGTCACTCCATAACTTGAGTGGATATTCCACAGTCCATTGAATGAATGCAGGACAGAAAGTTCATGCAGAAGTCCACCATCCCGAAATAACTAAATAGCACAACTGTATTCTATGATTTCCCCCTTTCCACTTAAAGATATGGTGCAAACAGTTCTTGCTTGGTCAGAAACATCACCTCAGCTCCCTAATACCCCTTTATAAAAAAAAGTCTGGATTGTTTGCCTGGGGGCTTCACCCCAACTCCTGGCATAAGCCCCCTTCCCTGGAAGTTGCCTTAGTCCAAACTCCATCTCTGAGAAAGCCTGCCAAATGGTAACCCCTCCCTAAGGAAGTGAGACCACTCCCACAGGCTATTTAAGTTGCTCCCAGAGAATAAACACGTGGTCACCGGGTTTTGCGTGGTCTCCCCTTCTCTCTCTCTTCCCCTTTCCATGTTTTCCAGGGGCCATGTGGGAGTACTCCATTAAACATGGGCATCTTTAATTCAGTCTGATTCGGTCTGATTGAGATTATTTGTGTCAGCAGAGAGGTTCATCTAAGCGAAAATACCTAACAGTTCTCTCTGACCTAATTTTACTGAACTACCTCCCTACAGGTAATTTCTTAAAATCCAGTCCATTCTAAGATCTTGGGAGTGAGAATATCAATACATGGATGTAAGGAAGACACAGCTCAGTCCCTAGCAATAGATTTTATAAAATCTTACTTATTTGCTTTCGGCATAACTGGCTGACATCTAAATGTCTTGCTTTCCCTGAGGATGAGAGAGTTTGAGTCGTGTGTACCTAGAATTCCAATTATCTGGCCTAGGCTCTGCCCCTATTTCAGCAGACTCCCAGAAGGCCTTCACTTTTGCTGCCTGTCAAAGCCTTTCCCTTGGGACTCACTCCACCCTCTCTGTCCTCCCAGCCCCTGAACTTCCTCATTTTGCTTCCTTGGACGTTACAGCATTTTTTCCCTGATAGTATTTCAGAAGTATGACAAACATTCTACACATACATGGTTCTTTACCAGGGATTATGCTTACATTCTACCTTACTGGGATAGCACCATCATCTCAGTGGCCTCAAAGAGAGGTTGATAATTCTGAATGCAGTGCAACAAACAGATTAGGGGGCAGGGGGTAAAACAAACAGACACACTTATACTTTCTGCTCATTTGATTGCTCGTCTGCAAAGTTGACGTCATGGACCCGAGGGTGACAGAAGTTATAGATGCAAGGATGGGATCCAGAGAGCACACAATGACCCACCTGTGCACATCCAAACCACACTGTCCAGATTTTGTGGTGGTGACTGGGCTTCATCTCAGTTCCCAGCAGCATTCTCTCAGCATCCAGGACTCATTCCAGGACACCTTGTCTCCTTTCCTCTTATCACCTAGCCTTCTGTTTTTCCAGAAGTTAGGAAGTAACTGACCCTGGTGAGATGACTCAGGACGTCAGGAAAGAGCCATGTCTGCTTCCCTGACAAGCCCCAGTCCTCTGGTCATGACAGACAAAACTGACCTTTCTATTTACATTGAAGTTTCTGGTCTAGGCTCAGACAATGGCAATTTGCAGCAACTAATCATCTTACAATATAGTTGGCCCAAGAAAGAAACCCACCAACCAAGCATCCTGAGTAGACATTTATATTCATATACATTACATTTAAAATCACAGCTGGAAGCTAGCCTGGGCTAAACAGTAAGACTCTGTCAGACAACACCACCACGGTACAGAATCCCTCATCATGCCAGAGTCTAAAGCTAATCACATTTACCATGTTGGTACCTGTCCCTGAAGGCAAAAGGCTCTGAAGAAAAAGTCCTCCAATAAGGCTCCTAGGGACATTACTAGTTTTACAAAAAGGGAGGGGGCAGAGATAAAGTGAATTTGAACATATATTTTACTGAAGAATTTTTAGTGTTTTACATTTTTATTCTGTAGTGTCCTAAATCCCAAGTCTTCAGACTCTTTAGACTGACTTGCCCACACAGCCTGCTATGGGGAGGTTAGCTGGGAACAGAGTGATCACAGCAGCACTGTCTGGAAGGAATCTCCCTGTATGTCCTTCCTTTGGTACCTAGCATTTAAGCCAACAGTTAAACCTGCTAGCTATTTTCATCATTTCTGTGAGGAAAATGACCTATTTTGCTCTGGAAGAGCATCTTGGGGTATGATGACCCTAAAGTTTTAGGGTGCTCATAATTTCTTGCTCTTGAAAGGGTCAGCTTCCAGGAAGAGGCTGCCGAATGCTCATTTGCCATTGATGGGGTGATCCAGCCTGCTTGTGACTTTCTTGGCCAGGTGAAGGTGATGCATAGTTACTCAGTGTAGATCTGTAGGCCTGGCTCTCAGAGGAAGGGATCTAGAAAGAACCGATTGCCGTGAAAGACACTGTCTTCCTTTTCTGGAAATTCAGTTACCCAAAGAGATAGGAAGCAACAAGGCAGTCAGCGTTCAGGAGCTATGGGTTCCAAAGATGCTTCCTTAGATCTGGGTTCATGACTGTCGGGAACTGTGAAACAAGCTTTTTTTTTTGTAATTTCTCCAAGGCTTCTCTGATCCATATATAGAAATAGAATATTAGCTTCCATCAGGAAAGCTACAAGTGTAGATGTGTGCCCTCCTTGACTCTCAGCTCGACTAGGACCTTGCCTCCCACTTCTTCATCATCTGCGACTTAATACACAGCTCTCACACAGTGAGTGTTGGCTACAGGAGGCTGACTGTGCAAGTCCTATTTAGCAGAAAGGCCCCACTGGCCCTATAGTTCTGACAGCTAATGGATACTTGGAAGGGGGCTGTGGTAAACCCATGTCTGGAGTAAGGACTGCCTGATTTGCCACATTTTCTCTCCCTTTTTGAATACATTTTTGGAGTGATCTGAGCAATAACATCCCCAGGATAATAGAAAAAGACTTAATGGCCTCAAGCAGCAGTCAAGTTTAATAGTCTTATTCATATGAAATAAAATATAGAGATATCTTTGTTGCACCTAATTTCCCAACTTGTTTTCTTTGTACTTTGATTCTTAATAGCTCTAAAATTCTGCCGTGTGCATTGGCACTTTTAGCTTCCCAGAAACAACAGTAATTGCAAAGGGGATTTTTTTATTTGAATGGAGAACTATAATTACATAACTAGATAGGTTTCCTCTGTAAAAAAGTGCTGCTCAGTTTCTGAAGAATTATGCTACGTAATGAAAATTTTTGTGCCCTCCGAATTCTTACATCAAAGTCTCGTTCCCTTTGTTACAGAATTTGGGGGGGCCTTTGTGAGAACATGAATGTAGACACACCCTGAATGGGGTTGATGCTCTCATAAAACAGACAAGAACAATGGCCTCTCTTTCCCTCCAATCCTTTGTCATCTGAAAGCAAGAGGCTTCTCAGCAAACACTGTATCCACTTGGTCTTGGACTTCCTATCCTCCAGAACTGAAAAATCAATTAATATTCAGTGTTTAAGTCATCTATTCCATGAACACACTAAAATAAATGACATTTTTTAAGGAAGGCCTCAGAGCATCTTTGCTTAAAGATTTTCTTAAGAACAGAACTGTTCATCTAGCTTTGCAAACATTTCCTCTGAGATGACCTCTGTGATGGCAGCTGCCAACTGTCTTACTGTACTTCTGACATTGTTACTTCCTAGCTGGGTGACCTGGACCAAATTTCAGGTGCATTCCCCAAGCAAGGTTGGAGACCTGCATTCCGCATCACCTCTCTCCAGCACACAGAACTTTCCTGGGGAAAGGACTAGACTAAGAGCCAAGAGTAAAGCCATGAAACAACAAGAGCTATAGCTGTGCATCAGGGTTGGAGGGGGTATGAAATATTCAATGACCACCTTAGTATTCTCTAGAGCATTAGGAGGAATTCTCCACTGGGAACCTCCTTCCTGGGCTGAGGATCTGCTCAGAAGCTGGCCGCAGCCCTTTCTGCTAAGAAATGTGGGGCACTGCAGCTCCCTCCTTCTGGGCCAAGGAAAGTACAATAATAGCTTCCTTTGTCTGTGTTTCTTCCAGAAGCTTTGTTTTTGTGCCTCTAATCCTTCATCCCAGAACCCTGCTGGGAAGTAGGAATTATTATCCACATTACTGAGATGAATAAGCAGAGGTGCAGAATGGGTGGGCAAATTGCTCCCCTTCTCCCAGGATGTGTGTGGAAAGAGCTGGAATTTCCTCATCTCCCCCTCTCCTTCCTATCATTCAGGCTTCCCTGGGGCGCTGGGTAGGGGTATGGCAGTCCCATGTTTCGAAGGAGCAGACCCCTTAGATGTACCAGGCTTCCAGGATGTCTCTTTCCTCATCATTAACCACAAGGTGTGATGATGGGAAGTACCACACCGGTTGTGCGCATCCTACCAGAGAAGACTCCAGCAGCTGGCTTCGCACAAGCACTCCTTAATCATTCTGCAACCACATCCCTTCTTTAACTTGAACCCTCCTTCCTCTTCTGCATGAACCATGCTGGCCATCCCGTTCTGATATCTCCAGCAGCCACTGAGGGGCAATGGTCACAAGCCATTAACAAATGTGCTTACAGAGAGGCTCGGGACAGATCCCACTCTCCCAGCTCACATCTCTGCCCTTCAAAAGACTTGCAGCGTTTAATTCTGTCGTAGGTATATGCTGCTGCTTGTGCCTCACACTGGTTACTAAATATCTGCTGTATAGAAAGCTGCTAATTAATGTGTACCTTTGCTAAAATCTCCAATCAACCATTTGAAATGGAAGGGAAGCAGAAAGCGACTTGTAAATTCTGTGCATAATGAAGCAAAAAACAAGCACACATAATACAGGCAAACAATTACACAGCGTCCCTGTGATTCTTTTATCTTAGAAGACATAGCACAGGGAGCTGATTAGTGCTCAGCTTGGGTGAAAGACTGGCTTCTCTCTCTTCCCTCTGCTATTTGGTACGGTCCTTGAAGCCACATTTCAAGTCTCAATGCTTTACAAAGATTTTGTTGTTGTTATGTCTGTCCTAGCCTGTTGTGTGGCTGTCTTTAGGAAGCATTCTTCGGCTGTTACACACATACCTGACAGAATATCCTACATGGGGTTCAGACCACTGGACAAACAGAACTAAGAACAAAAATATTTACTATGCCCCAGGTCCTGTGCTTGATGTTGTAGATTCAAAAAAAGAAGAAGAAAAAGAATCTTTACTACCCTTGTGATATCCAGTGCGCATGGGGGAAGACATGTTAGAAAACAACATTCGTTATGCACAATCTGTGTACGGGCAAAGAGGACTTCTGTCCATGCAGAAGAAGCAGGGAAAGGTCTGAGAAGAGCTCCACAGAGTAGGGGAGGGGGCGAGAGCCGAGGTGAGACCAGAAGAAAGGGAAAGACACTCAGTAAAAGGGAGCCTCTCCCAGAGAACCGGCCTCAGAACGGAAGACACAAGACTGGGGCTCTGCGTCAGACAGTGTTTCTGGAACTGTCCATGGTTTCCTGCCGTATTCAGAGAAGGAAGACCTGGGAGGCAAAGGGAGAAAGCTCCCCAGAGGCCAACTCTAAAGGGCCCAGTCAATGAGGACTAAGTGACAGGGACATAGCAGATTCAGACTTTAGACAGGGAACTCAAGTTGACTGGACGAGATGAGACAGATGGCAGGCGAAGTGGTGATGGTAACAGATGCTTCCATGCTGACTATGCAAGGCACAAGGTTGAGGAGCCTAAGAACGGAAATGCCCAGTAGAAACCTTCAAGTGGATTAAGGCAATTTGGGAGCAGCCAGGATACTTGAGAACTTGTTAAACAAAGGGTTGTGGCCAGCTAGCCTAGATCTAAGTCCCAGCTCTCTGTGAGTCATATGTATGTAACTAGGCAGACCATGTAACATTCTGCATGTTGGTTTCTTCATAGAAGAGAAAACAGGATCCTCTTCTTATTTACTGCTGGGAGGATTAAATGAGCTGATTACATAAAGCCCTTAGTACTGCTTTTGGTCCATGTCAAGAGTTTTTAAAAGTGGTAATTTTCATAAGAACTATGGTATGGAGGAGACAGGAGCTAGAGCCTGGTGGGGCAGAGGAAGATGTCCAAAGGAATCTCATTGTTTAGTCTTGGGCAGTGAGGCAGATGGTTAGCACAGGAGGGGAGCAGTGAGTAAGAAAGCTGGTAGGATTTATTTGGGAACTGTTGAGAGTGGAAAATCTAGGGAACATTCTAGTAGAAATACTCTTCTTGCCACTATCACAATAGGGTGAGTTCCGAAGGCCAGACTGAACGGCTAGAGAGCTAGAATTTTCAGTAAGCAATTGAACTGCTAACAATGAAGGACCTGGGAAGACAGAGTAAACGATGAGAAAAGCCAAGGAGGCAGTTTGGGGAAAACCTAGATTTAAGGGGTGGCTTAAAGAAGAGGTCAGTCTTAGGGAAACTGAGCTGTGATGGCTCGAGAATAAGAAGGAAAAGCAAGAAAGAGCAAGGTCGTGAGGCGGTGGCAGTCAGAAACATCAGAGGGAGTGTAGGAGGCTGTGGAGTGAGGAATGAGAGAGGATATCCTCTGGATTTGGCAATCTGCATGTTTGATAATGATACTATCAGTCATTTAGGATAACCACAAACTTTGCTCATTTCACAGAGAAAATTTAACATAGGATTTGGGAAAACAGGATTTGGAGAACAGGAAAAGAAAAATGAACGGAGAAAGTAAATGAGGCAACTCCCTCCTTGAGGACCAGGAAGCAAAGAGGAGAGGCTGGAGTCTCAGGAATGGCTCCACCCAGGGGGTGGGGGGTGCTTCCCACCTGATTCTGATACCTCCAGCTCAGACAAAGGGCCTTAAGCAGCTGAAAGTCAGGGAAGGAAACTAAGCTCAAGTGGAGCTGTGGCCCTGGAGGCTTGGATGGTGAGCTCAAAAGAACAGTTCTGCAGGTAGTTCTGGGGTGATGGTGCAGGTAGGAGCCAGAGACCAATGTGGCATTGTCACTGAGTCATGCTGATACCCAGAGCAGGCAGGCAGGAAGCAGAAGCCTGGTCTCCCCTCCTCTTGCTTTCAGTCCCCCTGGAGTGTCCTCTATCAGTAGGACACAATAGAAGGCAAGTGACAGCAGAGAAAGAGAGCACTGTACACTCCAGGCTCCCGCAGTGGCCTCTGGAAAGGCGGCTTGAGGCAGAGTGATGCCTCAATCTAGTCGCAATGTTTTGGAGGAAAGCCAGCTAGCAGTGGACTGAGAAGCAGGAACATAGACTGTAAATATTGACTGTTTTCTTAAAAAAAATGGTGACTCTTTCACACCAGCCTGGCATGCATACATGTTTTGGAAACTTCCAGGGAGGTTTTGTTGTTGCTGTTTTGTTTCTGATGGGCAGCTGGAGCTCTCCAGGCATCAGGCTGCCAGTGCTGTCAGCCCAACTAGGACAAGGGTACTTAGGTCAAATTCCCACTGTCAGGGTGTTGGAAGACACCTCAGAGTGCTCCCTGGCAGCGAAGAGGAAAGCCAGTGAAGTTGGGTGTGTGTATGCAGGCTTAGAGGAAGCGCCGTGTAGATCTTTCCAGGGTGATTCTCTTTATTCCTTTTAGAGCAAACTCATTTCGTGAGCCCAGAAGTACTCAGGTGTCACCTTCCCCATGACACACAGAGAGAAAAGCGAGTTTGTGCAGACACACAGGTACGCATGCACACCCCTTCGGGGAAACAGATGAAAAAGATAAAGGAATAAGACAGTGGGATCACTTGCCCCATGATTCTCTGCAACACAGCCATTCATATTCAACTGAGGTTTTAAAAAATCATTTATTAATATTGGAGTTCTTTTTTTTAAAAAAAAAGAAATTGAAAAATTGACTTAAAATGATTCATGCCCCCCAAAGTAACAGTTGTTAGAATCTGTAATTTACAAAAAAAAACCAATATTTAGGTGGCTTTTCTTTTAAAGAGAGGAAATCCTGCTGAGAATGGCAATGTGTTGACTGAAGCAGAAGAGCTGAGAACGGACACTAGGCTAGAAGCTAACTGGGCTGGATTCCAATCCTCTGAGAGAGAGAGAAAGAGAGAGAGAGAGAGAGTATGCACACTTACATGTTAGCATGTATGTATGTGTTCATGCATTTGTGTGATGTGTGTATGAGTGTATGCATGTGCCCACACATGTAGAAATTAGAGATCAGCAGCAACGGAAGTCTTCCTTGACTGATTAGTAACTTATTATTGCTTTGGAAGCTGAAACAGTTTTATTAGAGTTTAAGAGAAAAACAATGTAAAATCAGAAAAATAAAAGTGACTCTGAAGTTCAAATAGGTAGTAAGTGAAATCTAGAAATATTAGATAGTGGGCAAAGAAATGGAGATGTGAGCTATGAAAGGCAAAGATGAGATTCACAAAGAATCCTAGGAAGCCTCACAGTTGATTAGCAGGACTGAAAGGGAAAGAATAACAAAGAGGAAGAAATCATCAGAGAAATATCTCAATGGAATTTCCCAGAGTCACAGGACATGAGTCTCCAAATTAAGAAGCCCACTGAATGCTCAAGACAATTCGCTATCAAATTTCTGTAGAAATATCCACATGTACATGCCTTTAGACTCATCATCATAAAATTTCATTAATCAAGAATAAAGAAAAGATACTGAGCATTTTAATAGAAAGATGAATTAAAAATAATGCTATAAAAAAACAAGAACGTTGGCTTCCTCACCCCAGCCCCTGTGCACAAGGTTGACCAGATACCATTAGGGATTTGAGGCCTCACTCCACAGCGTTGTCTTTAGATCTTTGGTCAAGCCCTGATTTCAGGAGAGTCCCTACTGTCCAGTGCTACATTTCTTTTGTAAACTCACTGAGACCAAGCTACCAGGCTGACATCAGCATGTTAAATTTCCGTGAGCCCTCTCTGTTTGTCGGCTCTGCACAAATACAATACAATATCCAAGCAAGTATAACTGATAAAAAGAAAAGATTTACTTCACTCACAGTTTTAGAGGTTCAAATTCTAAATAGACATTGATTTAGCCTCTCATGAGAGCAGCAGAGGGTGTCACATCATGGTAGAGATGCATATAAAAATTTTTGTAAAAGAAAGTATTTAATTGGTGGCTTGCTTAGAGTTTCAGAGGGTGAGTCTATTGCCATCGTGGTGGTGACTGTACTGTCAGGCAGACAGGCACTGGAGCAGTAGATCCACAAATTAGAGGCAGAGAGAAGGAGGGAGAGAGAGAGATACTGGTACTAGTGTGAACTTTTGAAAGTTCAAAGCCAAGTGATATGCCTCCTCTAACAGGTCACGCCTTCTAATCCTTCCCAAACAGTTCCACCAACTGGGGAGCAAACATTCAAACATCTGAGCCTACGGGAGCTTTCTCATTCAGACTGTCCCACATACACACATCACACCCAGGCTCACAGTTGCCCTTGCCTTGAGCCCACGAATCAGTTCTGTTCTAGCTTTATTCTGTCACATTACCTCTGATCTCCATCACCCAAGTGTCGAACCCAAAGGTAGATGAGGAGACACAGGCATTCTTTATTCGTTTGGCTCCTCAGCCAGTGTCCAGGGAAGTCACCACACAGGCCATCTTCTGCGGTGCCTATGCTGTTTCCTTCCAGGTACTTAGTACTGTCTTCTGCAACAGTAGTGAGTTCTTCCCACGGGGGTCTCCTCTCTGCCTCCATGGACATGCAGGTGTCATCTATCCCGGATTAGCGGAAGCTCTGCCACTGTGAGGCATTCCTTGGAGCAGTGAGGCTGCTCTTCTCGTCCCCAGTGCAGCCCTCTGTACTGGTGGCAGGGAGTGGCAGCAAAGGGTCAGGTTAATGTTGATAGAATCTTTCTCTAGGAACATAGCAACTACACCATTAAGACGGGTTACATGTGGGACATGTGTTACTCCATGTTGTAAACCCTAAGTGGTGAAGTGATGTAATCAAAACGTACATTCTTGCTTATTTTCCCCAGCTTACTCTCGATGGGGCTTGCATGTGTGGCCATTGTGAGTAAAGCAAACCCACAAAATCTGAAGGGCTCACTGGAAGCTGATATTCAGAGGTTCATGATAAATGATACAAGCAGAATCTAATAAATGGTATTCAAAAAAATACAGACACGTAGATATTCAACTTCAGTGACCATATGTTCCCAAGAACTTGACGTTATGAACATAAAAATACTGCTGCTCTTTTGTGGTACAAGTACAAAATTATCCAGAAGTGGTGCAGTTACCAATCAAGACTGTGCTTAGATACTAAGGAATTTTTATATATACACTCACAAAATAATAAATATTATTCATCATTCTAAATGGGTTTGCAGCAAAATACTGTATCCCAATGTAGACCCATGAGTTATGTAATGCTTTTATATCTGTAATTTTAAAGAATAATTTATTCTTTAAGATGGGATTTTGCCAAAACAGAAATATAAAAGTAAATGAAAATTTTCCTCAAAGTTACATGACAGAGACACAACCTTGGTTACAGCATTGTAGATATCTGTTCCAGTAAATAGAAAGGTGGGAAGTCAGGGCTACCTTTAGAGAAATAGTTCTGTACTAGATTATAATTCAAAATTATACCAATAAAATCATACATAAATAACTTAAATGTTCTTTAATTTAACATAACCTGTTATTAAACTTTAAAAATCAGTAAACTTCAATGACATTTGTTGCCACACACACAGCCTACATAGCGTGAAGTGGAGTAAACAGGTTCTAGAATACCCAAACTCAACTTGTGGGATAACTTCTTTGCCCTCAAGAGTAAAGCTTTCTAATTATAATATATATATATATATATATAATGACTTTCTAATCAAATTATTTGTCTAGAAAGAAGCTGTAAAATCGCCTAAGTTTCCATGTGCATTGGAACAGCCATGTTTAAAGGAAATGGAGACTGTAGCCCAGTCCATGAAGTGCTTCCATGAAAGGGAACTCAAGAGCCAGGAAATGTGATCTTCAACACAGAAAATAAAGAGTCAAATCCTAAGGTAACAAATCTAGAAATCAACTAACACAGAACAAAAGAGAATAATAGAGAGGTCCTAGCAGAGGGATCCCTTGATAAAGATCCTGCATAGTGTTAAACCTTTGAAATGAATAAATGATAACAGCAAATTTATGATGAAAATAGGCAAAAATAAACTCATGGAAAAACAAAATTCTATGTAAGAAAAGAAATGTAATCACTGTCTTTCATTGATCTCATAAATTACATTTATGTAACCACCTTAGGTAAATACTGGTGACTGATTTTTAAGCTTTTGTATGCAACTTATAAATAAATCATTTGCTAATAAGGCCATACAGAAGAACGCTATGCCATTGACTTTAACAATACAGATGTATAGATTTAAATGACAGAAAAAGAAGAGAGGGAAATATGAGGAAGGTTTTGAGGGCTCAGGGAAGGACCCAAGAGATCCACTCTAGTGATGGGCAGATGAAGGATAAAGAGAAGGGCAGAGTGCTAGTAGCCTTGTCTTGTTGTTGTTGTTTGCTTTTTTAATGCTTTATAAATAATACCATTCAAAATTTCCACTTCCTCCCCTTCTCCCATTTCCCTCCCGCTCCCCCACTCACCTTCCCCCCTCCCCCTCCAGTCCTAAGAGAGGTCAGGGTACCCTGCCTTGTGGGAAGTCCAAGGCCCTCCCCACTTCATCCAGGCTTAGGAAGGTATGCATCCAAATAGACTAGGCTCCCAAAAAGC